>PVJS01060375.1:0-11261 GCA_004027185.1 Glis glis | reverse complement strand
CCTCACTAAGGAGAGAGAGAGAGAGAGAGAGAGAGAGAGAGAGAGAGAGAGAGAAGGAGGAGAGAGAGAAGAGAGAGAGGGTGCGCGTGTACGCTGAGGCTGGCCGCAAACCAGGATCCTCCGGTCTCCGCCTCCCAAAGTACTGGGATTACAAGCGTGCGCCACCATACCCGGCCTACAACTTTTCTTTTGGGCAATGTAGATCTGACTCATAGAAGTTGAGAGTAAAATAATGGTTCCCAGAGACTGGGAGAACAAGGGAGAGAGGGATGGGGAAAGGTTGATCAATAGGTACTTAGTTATAGTTAGGAGTAATAAGTTCTGGTGTTCTACTACACATTCGTATGACTATAAATAACAGTAATGTACCATATATTTCAAAGAAGCTAGAAGATAGGATTTTGAATGTTTTCACCACAAAGAAATGATATATGCTGGGGAAGATAGATATGTTTATTCTGATTTGAATATTACAGATGTGTGCTTGTATCAGAACATTTCATGGTACCCTGTAAATATATGCAATTTTTATGTGTCAATTAAAATAATATGTTTTTGAAAAAGGAGATCTGAATAACTGATGTTTGGCTGAAAACCATAGAAATGTCTACAGGTTTTGTACCACCTTATGTCACACAATTCTCTGATTATTATTTTGAAGTCCTCCCACAAATGCCATATGTTCTGTCATTTGCCTATGTGTTGCTTCTCCCCCTGCTCAAGAGCTCTTCTGCTGCACATCATAGCTTGGAGATGCCTCTGCCCATGGGTGGAACGCTGGTGTCTGTCCAGAGAGTGATTTGGTGTACTCCTCAGGGGAATCATCATTTTGGTGCTCAGTCAAGTTGGAGTCTGCTCAGAGATGAAAAAGAAGAGCCTCCTTCTCATCTCTAGCTTTCTGATAGGAAAACCTGTTTAAAGTATCTTTTTTCCCCCTGTTCAGTTTCTATAGAAGCCCAATGCAAACAACTGTGCCTTAGTTTCACTCCATAGGGGAAGACAAATAACATTGGCAAAATCTTTGCCTGTTTTTATTTTGCCACAGTTTGCAAACACACACACTCACATGCATAAAGATCCTCAGTCTTTTACAAATTTCTCTGTCTCTACTCTTTCAATGGGGTTGAAAACCGTTTGGACTAAACCCTTCCTATGCAATTTATCTTTCTCCCTCCCTTCCAGTTACCTTCATTACCTATCCAACATTGAACATTACCAAACCTAATTTCCTTCTTCACCATGAGTTACTAAAAATCCATGCATAGGATAGGAGACAATCTCCCGATAGAAACCTGGAGTTCTGGAGGATGTGTGTGTGCAAGGACAAGCATGTGGTGAGAGACGTGGCACTGGGGTGACCATCTATCCAATCCAGCATTGGATAGACGAAGCTGCCTTGCTATATATACTATAGGTCGGTTCAATGAAGTGATGGGAGCTGAGACAGTAATTAATGTGAGAGATGGATGAAGGAAAAGCTGTGGGATGGAATTGCCATTCTGGAGGAAAGAATGTGCTTGACATATTATATTAACACTTGTATTTGAGGTGAGGGTTAAAGCAAGGAATCATTTATAGGAATCCTGCCAAGTCCTGATATCATCAAGAAGTAAACATCTATTTTGCCTAATCAAGAGACAACAGAGGATTATCACTGATGGATGTTAAAGATGACTTAAAGGTCTTTCGCTGAATTAATTGACCTTAAAGACTGCCTGAGGACGCATATTCTTTAAAAGAATTAACATTGTTTTGTGTTTGTCTTTCATTAGATTATTTTTGGGGTTTAACATAAAAGTAAAATTCACTTAATAAATAGTTGGGCTCACAAATAGCTAGTAGAACATGTCTTTGAGACAGGGCATTTAAAACTACATCTTAAAAATTCTTAGCCAGGTACAGTGGTGCATGTCTGTAATTCCAGTACTTGGGAGGCTGAGACAGGAGGATTGCAGGTTCGAAGCCAACCTCAGAAACTTGGCAAGACCTTCATCACCATAGCGAGACCCTGTTTCAAAATTAAAAATAAATAAAAAATAAAAAGGGCTGGGAGTGTAGCTTGGAGGTAGAATGACCCCCCTGGTGTGTGTGTGTGTGTATATATATATATATATATATATATATATATTCAATATTATCTTTTTTCCTTCCAGTTTCTATAGAAGTCCAATGCAAACATCTGTTCTTTGTTTTTCTGTTACTTCAGCGGGCAGCAAATGCCATTAACAAATCTTTGCCTATTTACATTTACTGTCTCGTGGCACTTGGTCATTGCCTTATAGCTGAACCTGGTCAAGGGATTAGTGAGTCCTTGTGAACACAGGAAAGAACAATAGTGCTCGTTCCCCTCTCAGTGAAGGAGTCCTTTAACACAAGCATGATTTACGTTCTGTTTGTGGAAGTGCTTGCATGACTGCCTGGTACAGGTATCAATGTGCATCACGGCATAAATCACAGACACACAAGGACTGAGAGAGAAAGACAAGGTTGCTATTTCAGGAGGACAAGGGAGCTTTGTATGCTGGTTGTGAGAACCTGCCCTGTCAGGGTGAGCAGAGCTAATTCTGTCAGGGCTCAGTGTGGTTGGGCGTGAGTTCCTTTACAAGAAAGGACCAAAGGTCGCATTAGGCACTGTGTTCCTTTGGGGAGCTTAAAAGAGCCAATTTGAACCAATTCTGTCAAAAGAACATCAAAGTATCCTGAAAGAGTAGGTCTTTAAAAAGAAGTTTCTGAAGTTTAGAAAAGGGGAGCAAGAGAGGGATTGTGTACCAAATTATCCCTTTCCTCAAGTCAAAATCAGATGTCACATAGTGCCACTCATTAGACTGAAACATTAACCTAGAGATATGGAAAAAACAAAAACAAAGCCAATAGGGCTTTCAGAGAAGTTTTTCACAGCAATGAAACTTTCCAACTTTCCTCTTGAGGTTCAGCTGATTATTGGTCTATATTTTCTTATCTATCTATCTATCTATCTATCATCTATCTATCTATCATCTATCTATCTATCTATCTATCTATCATCTAATTATCTATTTATTTATTGTGTTACTGGAGATTGAACCCAGAGGCATTCTACCTCTGAGCTATACCCCCACCCTATTTTATTTTTGTTTTGAAACAGAGTCTTGCTAGGTTGCTGAAAGTCTTGCTATGTTATTGAGGCTGGCCTCAAACCTGTGATCTTCCTGTCTCAGCCTCCCAAGTACAGGGATTGCAGGCATGCACCACCACTCCCAGCTGTGCTCTATTTTCTGTGAGAGTAGACGGAGCACATCTCTGAACACAATATTGGAAATCATAATTATTTGTGAGGGAAGAGTACCCATATCGCTTTTGCACATGAGGCAAAGAAAAACTTACAGAAGCAAACACAGCCATGATTCTTAGCCAGAAATTCAGGTAATTTTAACAGCTGATCATGGTTCAAGCAATTTTTCTACTCTATCCTTCTATCCTACCCTATGAAAAAGATATAAAAGCAAGATTTTCTTAGCCTGCGTTTTGACATTTTCAATGGATAAACTAGGTCTACTAAGTTACTGTAAACAGTAATGAGTTATAAGCTCTGTGGAAAAGTTTATTGGAGAGCAAATATCCTTAAAGCTGTAATGCCAGGCATAATTAAGAAGGCATGGCTAATCAATGTCCCCCTCCCCGCAATGGGATCAACACAAAACTTTTGTTCGGTTTCTTTTCTTGAAAGGAACAGATTCTGATTTTACATTTGGTAACTGGACAATAATTCTGGTATTGAGACATGATAGAACTTTACAGATATCTTGTTACTCAGAATAAGATGACATATTTTGACATGGGATGAAAAATAACAGTTTAAATAATTAAACAGATTGATTTTGCAAAACAACTAAAACGATTACGTCTTGATTTTGAGAAGAGCTTCTTGTTCATTTCAAAATCTATACTTAATTATTAAGAGCTCTTGACCAGCTCTTTGTATATTAAGCATCAGGTTTCATAACCATTAGTGTCCCCTGAATGATGCTGTGTTGAAGAATCATGAGGACAAAACAATGTCCACGATGTCACTGTTGTACCACACTGCTGTGCCTCTGGCACTGCTCGCCTGGATGAGCTGAATCTGCCTCTGCTCTTGTTTCATCTTTGGCCCGCGTAGCAGTTTGTCTTACTTTCTCTTCATTGAGTTTTTGGGACATGGACATATTCATGGTTCTTCACATTTCCAAGCTCCTCATTCTTGCATGGCTGCCTGCCAACTTACAGAGACTGAGTTCCAACAGTCCTGGCACTCAGGACACATGTCTCTCGCTCTAGGATATATTTGATATTAGTGGATGGAAACATGCTGGGAGTTTCTATTTCAATAGTTAGCCACCAAAAATTAGGGTTTCTTTCTTTGTTTTCTTTTTTTTTTTGACCACCAGAAATAATAGGTTGACATAAAGTTGCAATGATGCTAAGGCCATTATTCTTACCTTTCTAAGTTTATTACAGAGTACTGAGTTGATCAGAATGATGAAACCATACCAACTCATCAACGCTGTAAACCTTGGACAACAAAATTGCAGTGACTTTATTTAGAATTTTAATAGGAGGAACTTCAGTGAAGTTCACTGGTCTCTGGAAAAGAATAATTCTTATTCTAAAAATTAAAAGATGAGCTGGGAGCAGTGGTACATGCCTGTAATCCCAGTACTTGGGAAACTGAGACAGGAGGATGATAGATTCAAGGTCAGACTCAGCAACTTTAGTGAGACACTGTTTCAAAATAAAAAATAAAATAAAATAGAACTGGGGCTCTAGCTCAGAAATAGAATGCCCCTGGGTTCAATCCCCAGTAAATAAATAAATAAATGTATAAATAAATAAATAAATAAATGCTTGAATGAACATACAATGATATGCAGAATGATAACTTGACAGTGGTAAAAAAAATAATATCCTGATGGAAACTGTTGAAAGACAATGACCCATAAAACTTATTGGCTATCACAGTAAGGTTACAATTGATTCTGAACATGCTGTGTTTAGCTGGGTTTAATTCAGGCTCTTGGGCTTACTATCTTAATTTCACTAGGTACATTTTTTATTCTAACTGATTTATATCTTCTCATATATACAATAGGATTAATGGTAGTATCTACCTCAAAAGTTGGTCATTGTTAGGAATAAATGATGTGACCCACAAAACAGATACTG
The DNA here is from genome assembly GCA_004027185.1 of Glis glis. Lineage (NCBI taxonomy): Eukaryota > Metazoa > Chordata > Mammalia > Rodentia > Gliridae > Glis > Glis glis. The sequence goes on along the minus strand of PVJS01060375.1, from coordinate 6,080 downwards.
AAAAAGCCACTCAGGAACTCAGCAGCAACTGAACGTGTACCAGAAGTCATCCGTGTTCTTTCCAAAAATGCAGATGGACGAAGGCCACAATGTACTTAGCCACTCACATAGTATCCACAAGCCCTCTCTTCTATCAGTGCCTCTCCTCACTTTATACAAGCCATCGTACCTACACAATGTCCTGAGAAATTTTGACTCACCTGGGTTGTATTCCAGGTGATTCAAATGTTAACTGTAAGAGCATCTTAAACCATTGTACTAAAGGTTTAATATCCTGTTCCTATATTATAATAGCACTTAATAATTGTAAAAACAGTAAATACCTATTAAATTAACCAAACCAGTGTCAAAAGTTTCATCTTAAGCTGGGCACTATGTCCCATGCTTGTAACTCCAGTACTTGGGAGGCTGAGACAGGAGGATTGTAGGTTAGAAGTCAACATCAGCAATTTGGCGAGACCCTCCATAGCTTAGTGAAACCCTGTTTAAAAATAAAAAATAAAAAGGGCTGGGGGTTTAGCTCAGAGGTAGACTGCTCCTGAGTTCCATCCTAGTACTTGAGAGAGAGAGAGAGACTCAAAGTATGAAAATGTGGACATTGCTACTATCTTTCAGAAATAAGAAAAAATTATAAGAATATTATGAGCAATATTATGCCCCAAATTAGACAACTAGATGAAATGGGCAAATTCCTAGGGATACAAAATGTAATACAACTGACTCAAGAAAAAATAAAAAAAAACACAAGACCTATAATAATAAAAGGGATTGAATAAATAACCACAAAACTCCAACAAAGAAAACAGTAGGACCAGAAGGGTTCACTGGTGAATTCTACCAAACATTTAAAGAACTAAAACCAATTCTTCTCAAGTGCTTCCAAAAAATAGAATAGGAGAGGACACTTTATTCCTAACTCTTTTTATGGGGTCTATTACTTTGGTACCAAAGCCAAGGACATTGTAAGAAAAGAAAACATAAAACCAATATCCTTTAAGGATATAGATGCAAAAACCCTCAACAAAGTCCTAATAACTAAGTTAAGCAGAATATCAAGGAGATAATATGCCGCGATCAAATGGAATTGTTCTAGGAATGGGAATGACTCAATATGTAAATCAATAAATGCAATATGCCATGTTAAAGGAAATAATCATGTGTATTTCTCAAAAGATATAAGAAAAGTAAGGCCGGGCGTGGTGGCACACGCTTGTAATTCCAGTACTTGGGAGGCTGAGACCTGAGGATCCGGGTTCGCAGCCAGCCTCAGCTACTGAGTGAGGCCCTCTGCAACTTTGTGAGACCCGGTTTCAAAATAAAGTATAAAAAATAGGGCCGGGGGTATAGCTCGGAGGTAGAATGCTCCTTGGTTCAATACCTGGTACCACCAAAAAAAATAAATAAATAAAAAAAAGAAAAGCATTTACTACATTTCCACAGAAAAAAATTCTCAACAAATTAGAAACAGGGAATTTTCTGAACCCGATAAAGGAAATCTATGAAAAATGCACAGAAAACATAATACTGAACGATTTCTCCTAAGATCATGAACAAGACAAGGATGTCCTCTCTCACTGATTCTACATTTTGTTGTTGTTATTGTTGTTGTAATTTTCCTGGAATTTCCTATAATGTACTAGCCAGGGTAACTAGACGGGAAGAAAAAAGGCTACTCAAACTAGAATCAATATGAATCACTCTTCACAGACATGCCATGGCATCACACGTAGATAATCCTGAAGAACCCACACACAAAAAAACTATTAGAGCTACTAAACAGATTTAAGAGTTTGCAGAATACGAGATAAATGTAAAACTATCAGTGGCATTTCTATATACTAGCAATAAACAATTCAAAAGCAAATTAAGAAAATAAGTTCTATTAACAATGACATAAAAACAATAAAATAGTTGGGAGTAAATTTAACTAAGGAGTTACAATACCTATATATTGAAAATGATGAAATATTGCTGAAAGAGATTAAAGAAGATCTAAGTAAATAAAAATAAATATTATATTCATACATTGTTTAAATGGCAATCTATAGGTTCAGTGCAATCCCAAACAAAACCCCAATGAGTTTTTTTCAGAAATAAAAATATAATCCTAAAACTCTGATTCACATGGAATTGCAAGGCATCCAGAATAGACAAACATAATATTGAAAAAAGATTGGATGTGAAGGGCTCACATGTCCCAAGTTCAAAACACACTGTAAAGTTATCAGTATGTTACTAGAAAAAGGATAGACCTATAGATTAATGAAAATGGATCAATAGTCTAGAAATAAACTCCTATGTTTATTATGTTATGTTATGTTATGGTCAATTGATTTTTGACAAGGGGCCAAGATCATTCAATGGAGAAGTTATATTCTTTTTAACAAATGATGCCAGGGCAACTGGATATCCACATGCAAATCAGATCACTTTCAAAAACTAACTCAAAATGATGGAAAGCCTAAGTATAAAAGCTAAAACTAAAAATCGTTTAAAAGAAAACATAACTACCAGAATAATGCATGTGTATCTATATTTATAGCTTCACAATTCACAATTGCCAAACTTTGGAACCAGCCAAGGTATCCATCAACAGATGAATGGATCACAAAACTATGGGATATGTACACAATGGAATTTTATGCGGCCACAAAGAAGAACAAAATTACATCATTTGCAGGGAAATGGAGAGAACTAGAGAACATTATGCTAAGTAAGATTAGTAAGTCACTAAGAGTGAAAAGTCGGATGGCCCCCTAATATGTGGAAGCTAGATAGAATGGGACTTAGAAGGGACTCCCGACAAAGACGAAGAAAACTTTAGATGAACAAAGAAGGTGACCTAACTGAGAGAGTTGGGAGGGGGTGGAGGGAAACACACTATAGCACATGATGTATATACACAAATTTGTAAGACTCAATCTCTATGAAGCACGAAAGGGAGGGAGGGGGGAGGGAATAGGGTGTGATTGGAGGGAGGGCTAAATGAGCAATGTGTGCATGTATGATGCTGCTACCCTGATGTGTATCAAAATGTATAATTACAATGCACCAATAAAAAAAAGAAAACATAAGATGAAAGCTTCATTATCTTAAGTTTCACAATGATTTCTTAGATATGGCACCAAATTTGACTTAATCAAAACTTCGTGAAACAAAGGACAAAATCAAAAAAGGAAAAAGACAACCAAAAGAATAAAGGGAGTATATGCAAATCATATGACAGAGGAGGATTTAGTATCTGGAATACATAAACACTTGTATGTAAAAGATCAGAAATAAAAATGGCTATGTTGTAACACATGCATATCTATGTTTATAGCAGCACAATTCATAATTGCTAAATTATGGAAGAAGCCTAGGTGTGCATCAACAGATGAACGAATTACAAAATTATGGGATATATACACAATTGAATTCTACTCAGCCATAAAGAAGAATAAAATTATGTCATTTGCAGGGAAATGGATGGAACTAGAGAATATTATGCTAAGTGAGATTAGTCAGTCACAAAAAGTGAAAGGTCGGATGTTCTCCCTCATATGTGGAAGCTAGGGAGAAATTGGGACACAGGAGGGACTCCAGACAAAGGAGGAGAAACATTTGTGGAGTGAGGGAGGGGCCCTAATTGAGGGAGGCGGGAGGGGGAGGAAGACTTGAAGAGGGAAACAGTTCAATGGACATGATGTACATACACAAACTTTTCAAAGTCAATCACTCTGTTGAGCATGGGAAGGTGGGGAGGGAGAGGGAGTGGGCTGGGAGCTGGGGAAGGAATCACTGAGTGCTATGTGCATGTGTGCCTCTATCACTCTGAGCTTCATTATGATGTATGATTACAATGCACCAAAAAAAGAAAAGAAAAGAAAATGGCTATGTTCTCAATCTCAATGTAAGAACTGGGAGATAGTCGAGGAATGCTTTTAAACTGAAGGCAAATGATTTACACCTTAGGATTTCATGCACAATCAAAATATCAATGAATTAATAGGTCAGCATAAGTCCATTTTTCACACATGCAAAGACTAAGAAAATTTACCTTCCTCACACCCTTTCCCAGAAAGCTAATAGAGAACAAATAAAGAGGGCAGGTCAGAGGTTCTAGATAATGAGGGACTTGACCAGAGAGAAAGGAGAAGGGAACTTCCAGGATCATGGTGAAGGAGTTCTGAAAACAAGGGTTGCACACCAAGACAGACTGGAGCAGAAAGAAGCCTTGGGGAAATTCTGTCCTTGAAATTAAAATGGGCAGATTCTGTCCGTGAAATTGTTGAGAGAGATTAACAAAACTGGCAAGAGTGCGGTTTGAATTGCAAGTACATAGTACACTAGTCTTTTATTCCAGAGAAAATAAACATCATGAAGGAAAAGAAGGAGATATCAAAAAATGCCCCATGGCTTGGTGTTGAATATCAACACAGAGTAACAATAATGTTAATACACAATGCAGATTTAGCCACAATATACGATTATAACACTTTTGAAAGGATAAAGATTGGAGAATTGGAAAATACGGACTGGGGAGAGGAAAGACAGCTGAAATTCTTTGTCTTCTTTGAAGGAAACCTATAGATGATGCCTAAAAATTTAAAAAGTGAAATATAACCATACAAACATGTTATTTAGAGCCCCTGAACTAAATCTCAAAATAATTAGTGGAAAGATTGCAAATAGTTGTACTAGGAAGCAACAATGCAAGCAAAAGGAGGCATTCAGGGGTGGTTTTTTATAACCATAAAACTAACAGACTCTTTAAATTATGCACATGTATTAATTCAAATAAAAAGAAATTTTAAGATAAAATAATTAGGCAAATACACAAGAGCTGAGCACTGTCATAGCGGGAAAAGGTGGAACTGGGGTGAAGTGTTACATGAAAACAAAATGGGTCACAGGCTTTTATTCTTATCCATGAATGACGTCATTCTTCAGAGGAAAAGAGAGTATCACCAGTCACCTTGCAGAGAAAATAATTGGGAATTCCAATGGCATATTCTTTTGAAAACACAGCTATTTTATTTAGAAGTACAATAAAAGTAAGCATGGTGGATTTCAGGAATATCATATGAGATCATTTGCTTTGTTTTTTCTTGTTTTTTTTTTTTGCGGTACTGGGGATTGAACCTAGGGGCGTTTTACCTCCGCGCTACACCCCCGGCCCTATTTTTTATACTTTATTTTGAAACTGGGTCTCACGAAGTTGCGGAGGACTCACTAAGTAGTTGAGGCTGGCCCAGAACCCGGATCCTCCGGTCTCTGCCTCCCAAGTACTGGGATTACAATGCTTTGATTTTTTCATCTCTAAAATGTGGTCATTGGAAGTCGTTTTGTGCATGGAACAAAATGATGGCACAGTGCCTCATTTGGAAAGAGAAAAGCTGGACCCTACTTTTCCTTCCTGCTTTCAATGCTGATGACAAATAGTTAAAAGTCATGAGACTTTGGGGGGGTAATTCATCCGAATGATAAATAATTGTACTTTTGTCACTGACAGTTTAAGTGAATATTAGATATACTTTTCTATGTGTTATATATAATTCTGATGAAAGACACTGCTTCTACTCCTATTACCCTCAGAGAGGCCATCATCATCTCTTAGCAGAAATGTTTCAACAAGGTTGTAACAAGTGTCACTATTGTGGCCCTCACCTGGCTTCAGTTCAATCTCAACAGAGAATAAAAGGCAAATTACCAATTTGAAGCCTTTGCCAAAATTACCTTCTTTTTATTTTTATTTTTTTAACTTTTTATGTTCATTTATTGGTGCATTGTAAATTATAATTATACATTCTGATATATGTCAGGGTATGAACATCATACATGCACACATTGCACATTTAGCCCTCCCTCCAATCCCACCCTATTCCCTCCCCCTTCCCTACCTTTCATGCTCCAGATAGTGATTGAGTCTTATAGGTTTGTGTATGTACATCATGTGCTATAGTGTGTTTCCCTCCACTCCCCGCCCAACTCCCTCAGTTAGGTCACCTTCTTTGTCCATCTAAAGATTTCTTCTTCTTCCTTTCTAAGTCCCTTCTACGTCCCATTCTATCTAGCTCCCACAGATTAGGGGGAACATC
>PVJS01060374.1:0-11259 GCA_004027185.1 Glis glis | reverse complement strand
GCGCCACCACGCCTGGCTTTTTTTTTTTTTTTGCGGTATGGGGATTGAACACAGGCCCGTTGTACCTCCGCGCTACGCCCCCGGCCCTATTTTTTATACTTTATTTTGAAACCGGGTCTCATGAAGTTGCGGAGGGCCTCACTAAGTAGAGAGAGAGAGAGAGAGAAAGAAAGAGAGAGAGAACTGAGGCTGGCCACGAACCCAGATCCTCCAGTCTCCGCCTCCCAAAGTACTGGAATTACAAGTGTGCGCCACCACGCCCGACCGGCTTTGTGATTTTTTAAAAATAAAGTTTATATCTGTGTCATCATAGCATCAGCTAGCCCAACCAGTGAGAACATTAAAGTCCTCAGTTGGTCTTATTTTACATTCTGACCCCCCTCTTGCAAGTCCATTATTGCCTTTGTGCCTGCCAAAAAGCATGTGTTAACAACTTAATCCCAAATGCAAGTATTGGAAGGTAGAGCTTTATGGGAGGTGTTTAGGTCCTGAGGGCTTCACCCTCATTACTCTCTTTCCACTTTCCACCATGGGCTGACTAAGCAGGAAGGTCCTACCCAGATGTGAGCCCCTGAATCTTGGACATCCCAGCCTCTAGAACTATAAGAAATACATCTCTGTGTTTTGTTTTGTTGATGCTGGGGATTGAACCCATGGGCATTCTACCTATGAGCTACACCCCCAGTCCTATTTGATTTTTTATTTGGAAACATGGCCTCACTAAGTTGATAGAAGCTTCACTGAGTTGCTGAGGTTGGCTTTGAACCTGCGATCCTCTGGTCTCAGCCTCCCAAGTACTGGGATTGCAGGCATGTGCTACCATGCCTGGCCAAATCTCTGTTTTTTATAAATTACTCAGTCTTGGGCATTCTGTTACAGCAACGTAATATGGACGAAGATACCTCCCATGCCGATTGTCTGGGTCTCCCTACTCTTTCGGTCAGAACTCGGCCAGCCTTCAATTTCTGCTCTAACACCACCTTCCATAAGAGGTTTTCCAAGCAGCCGGCATGGTGTTGCACACCTGTAATCCCCATACTTAGGAGACGGAGACAGGAGTATTGCACATTTGAGGACAGCGTCAGCAAGTTAGTGAGACCCTGTTTCAAAATAAAAAAAAGATAGCTGGGCGTGATGCATGCTTGTAATCCTAGTACTTGGGAGGCTGAGACATGAGGATCACAGGTTTGAAGCCAGCCTCAGCAATTTAGTGAGGCTCTCAGCAACTTAGTGAGACCCTGTTTCCAAATAAAAATAAAAAATAAAAAGGTCTGGAGGTGTAGCCTGGAGGTAGAAGGCTACCAGTACTACAAAAAAAAAAAAAAAGGGCTAGGGGAGCCAGTGGTGGTGGTGCACACCTGTAATCCTAGTACTTGGGAGGCCAAAACAGGAGGATCACAGGTTAGAGGCCAGCCTCAGCAACTTAATGAGACCCTGTTTCAAAATAAAACAATAAAATAGGGCTGAGGATGTAGCTTAGAGGTAGAATACCCAAGGGTTCAACTCAGCACACACACACAAAAAACCCTAAGCCAAGTCTGAAGTATTGCAGTTCAGTTGCCTTGAACCTCTAGATGTACCTCAAGGTTAGGCTTTAGTTGGGGTCCATCTAGCTCTCTGAGGCCAATAGGACAGCAGTCAGCAATCTGTGGTTTTATGTATACTAAAAAGAGGCTCTCTGGTTGTCAAAATGCCAGTGAGCATTTTCAGATGTTTACAATTCAGTACAGAGGTCACTGGGCCTTTCCTGGGAGTAATATCAAGGACAAGAGGATAGAGAGGAAGAAGCAACATTTATGAAAGACAGCAAATAGCCGGGTGTGGTGGCGCACGCTTGTAATCCCAGTTCTTGGGAGGCAGAGACCGGAGGATCCGGGTTCGCGGTCAGCCTCAGCTATTAAGTGAGGCCTTCCGCAACTTCGTGAGACCTGGTTTCAATAAAGGATAAAAATAGGGCCGGGGGTGTAGCTCGGAGGTAGAATGCCCCAGGGTTCCATCCCCGGTACCCCCCCCCCAAAAAAAAAAAGACAGCAAATAAAGTTCCCTCTCAAAAAAAAAAAAAGCAAAAACTCAGATACCAAGAACCAATAAGATCTCTGCCTACACAGACCAAGAACAGTTAGAGATATCAGACCACTATCCCTTACTAGATAGTACGTTTGAACAACTACTGTCTTAGAAGCACTTAACACATAGAACATTTACCATCTGCAGAATAAGCAACTGAATTCATGTTGCACAATGCCCTAACCAGCCCAGCTGCTTTAATCCTCTTCTTGCTATAGAATGACCCCAGGATACCTTCGGGCAGGTTCCCTCTTGAATGAAAGGCATCAAAGAGCCTGTTGCTCACGCCTGCCAAGAGGAAAAGTCCATGACACTATTTTCCTGTGGAGGAAACTGGATCCAATGTCCTAACAAGCCCCCCACATGAAGGCTTCCAACCCTGTAAGACCTACATGAGCTACCCACAGGCCCAACCTGGCCATGACCTGTCATTTTCCTTCACATCTGGGTCCAGCAATAAGGTTAGAAAAGTAGGATGAAGTTCAAATGCAAAGTCACAGGACGTGAACTTTGGCCTCTGGTAAGACCTTGCTTAAAGTGTTGCAAGGGGAAAGAGTCGAGGGGTGATGTGGGAAAGCCCAGAGAACAAGCCTCCATGATTTTCGCTCTCCCAGAGCCTCTGGGAGTTTGAGGATCATCCTGGCCCTCAGTAAAGCTGGTCATCGGCTTTCCTTGAAAGGGGCTTGGTCATTGAGGACATCATTGCTTCCCACAGGGTGCCTCTGCCCAGTAGGCTATGCAGGCTACCTTGGGATGACAGGCTGAAAATAGCCAAGTTCCTCCTTGGGCAGGGAAAAGTGCAAAAGAGATGGCGATGAGGCATGCTGGCCCCAGCGGAGTGTGTCCAAGGACATACCAGAATAACCATACCTCTTTCTTTAGTTGTCATCCCAGGGCGACTTTACAGGGGAACTGTTTCAACCCTAATAATAAAATGTTAGGGTTGGCTGGAATCAGGGCTTTGGGGAGACGCTTTTCCCCCCCATCCCCAAAGAAGTGGCGCAGGGTCAGACGAGACTGTGGGACAGACCTTACAAACAGGAGCTCCTGCCAAGGCGGTTCAAGTCTGGTAACTTTGCGCTGTCCTGCTCTGGGGGTTGGGGGGACACGAGTTACAGCTTCCGCCCACTTCTGGAAGAGGGATTCTATAGCTCTCTCAGGAAAGTCATATGCTCCCCACTTCTGTCCAGGGCCCGAGCCTCCGAAGGACAGCGCTTTCCGTGCCTGCTCCGGCCTCCTCCCCATCCTGCGCCCCAGTCTTCCCGCACCTTGACCGTGTCCAGAGGGTGTCCCACGAACACCAGGCACACGCCGCCAAAGCCGCCGGCCAGCAAGTTCTTGAGCGGGCTGATAGGCTTCGCCTTGTCTGCCATGGTCAGTCTGTCGGTCAGCCGGCCTGTCAGTTCTAGGCGGTCTTGCTCCGCTGCCCCAGCCGCAGCGCCGGCGCCGCCGACCTTTCACCTACTTCCAGATGGGCGGGGCATGAGCCCGGGGCAGGTCGGGAGGAGGGCCCAGTCGGGCTTCCGCCCTGGGGGCTGCTTCCGGCCTCGGCCCCGCCCCCAGTGGGCGTGGCTTTAGGCGTGGCTGGCCGTATTTCCGTGTGGGCGGAGATTTGGGAATGCTCTCAGATAGATTTATTCCTCCAAGAAGTCTTCTTGATTTGTGTGTGGGGTGTTTGTGTGTTAGTTACTGGGGATTGAACCCAGGGACGTTCTGCCTCCAAGAACACCCCCAAACCTTTTAAATTTTTGTTTTGAAACAAGGTCTTGCTAGGTTGCTGAGTATCTTGCTACATTGCTGAGGCTGGTACCGAACCTGCGATCCTCCTGTCTCAGACTCCCCAGTACTGGGATTACAGGCATGTACCACCATGCCCGATTGACAAAAGCATTTGCTATTTTCTTTTTTTTTGTGTGGTACTAGGGATTGAACCCAGGGGGCCTTCTACCACTGAGCTACACCTTCAGCCCTTTTTTATTTTGAAACAGGGTCTTGCTAAGTTACCATGCACTGTCCGTTGAACCTGTGATCCTCCTATCTCTGCCTCCCAAGTACTGGGATTATAGGTATGCACCACCGTGCCTGGCTAAGCATTTGCTGTTTCTGACAGACATGGAGTTGGGCCACATGGAACCTCTTTTGATGTGGGTCTTGCTGCCCCAGCTGTGGGGAATACAGTAGCAGATAACCTTGAGCTCTGTCTTTCAGATTCTGCCTCAAAGAGCCACCTCCCTTCAAGCCACAGCAATCCCAAGACAGCATACACCCAGTGACTGAGCGAGGTAGAGATATAAGGGCCTGCCCAGTTCTTGCTTGGTATGGGATATTCTGACAGATCATTTGACCTAGGGCTTTCTGATGGGTTTGCGGAGGCTTCACTGAGCCTGCATCACAGTTTAGTTTCTCCCCTGGCCCTATTCTGCTTCCTGTCTCTTCCCTTTGCATGCGTTGGTCCTGAATAAATATCTCTAAACTCCATCTCAACATATGTTTCCAAAGAGCTTGATCACAATAGTAGTATTCAACATTATTCCTTAGCAAAACAAAAATAAACCAAAAGGAAAAGAACACAAAACCCTATAAACTTAAGATCTGAAGTAAATTTGTAATAAACACCTGCTTTTACTACAAGTAACTGCTTTCACTATTTTTTTTGTACCTGGGATTGAACCCATGGATGTTTTACCTCACAGCTACACCCCCCCCTCCCAGACCTGTTTTACTTTTTATTTTAAGGTAGGGTCTCACTAAGTCCCCCAGCCTGGCCTTGAACTTGTGATCCTCATGTCTCAGCCTCCCAAGTATTGGGATTACAGGCGAGCAACACCACTCCAGGTTACAAATAATTTTCATTCCAAATTAATTTGGGGCTTTTAAATATCTGAATACACCTGATTTAAGTACATGATCTATGTGTGTGTGGTACTGGGGAATGAACCCAAGGACATTCATTCTATCTCTGAGCTATACACCTAGCCCTTTTTTTTAAATTTTGAAATAGGGTCTCCCTAAATTGCTGAGAGCCAGGCTAAATTGCTGAGGCTGGTTTCGAACCTGTGATCCTTCTGTTTCAGCCTCCCAAGTACTGAGATTATAGGCGTGCACCACCACGCCTGGCTCACATAATCTGTGTTAAACTGGAAGCTGAAAATCATGTATTTCTCGCAAGAACTACCAAAAAGGGGCCATTACACCCAGGTATCTTGACTATTACTATATACTCGACTTGAGTATGGCTTTGGATTGTTATCTACGGACTTGCACTGCCAGAAGGCTGACTTCACCAGCTTCACTCTGGCCTTTCTTCTGTGGTGCAGCAGCAACTTGAGTAAGCCTCCGTCCTATCTATCCACATCCGGCCACAGGTCCCAGAAGCCACTGGGAAGTCCTGATGACAGTTTAGGATTGTGAGAAGAGCCCTGCGTGGTGGTGCACGCTTGTAATCCCAGTACTCGGGAGACTGAGACGGGAGGATCCGGGTTTGTGGCCAGTCTCAGCTACTTAGGCCCTCTGCAACTTAGTGTGACCTTGTTTCAAAATAAAGAATAAAAAATAGGGCTGGAGGTGTAGCTTGGAGGTAGAATGCCCCTGGGTTCAATCCCCAGTTCCGAAAAAAAAAAAGGATTGTGAGCAGAAACTAGCGAAGCAGTTAAGATGTAATCTTGGAGGAAACGTGGAAGCCGGAGAACTGTATGGCAAACGAGGCAATGGCCAGAAAAGCGAAAGCCTGGTGCAGTCTTGAGGCTTACGGGCCACCCAGCGATTTTCTCCCGGGGAAGAGGGAAACTCCTGGTTCAGCTGCACTCCGACCAGAAAGCTGCCCAGAAACCACGGTCCTTTATCCACCTCAAGCATGCCTGGATGTCTTCTCAGGGCTCCACACCGGAGTGTAAACAGTGAAGCGAGCAGCGGGTCGGAACAGCGAGGATTACGAACATCTCTGCTGGAGGCGCTGGTGGGTGAACTGAGGACAAATCCCTCAACCGTCCCTCCATAAGCCGAACCCTCGGCGCGGCGGCCTCCGCAAGCCTTCGGGGGCGCCGTATTCTTACCCGACTCTGGGTCGGAGGTCCGGCTGGGAAGAAAGCAGCTCCGAGGAGCCGCCTGGCCCAGCCGGCCGGGACTACCCGGACGACCGAGAGGCGACCCCGGCCGGAAGTGACGCAACGGCGCCGAGCACTTCCGGAGCCGCGGGGACGGCTCCGCCGGAGGAAGCAGCGCGGGCTCGCCCGGTGTCGGCCCCCAGACTACGCCGCCGCTGCGCCCCAGTCGGACTCCGGTACCCCGGCCTGCACTGTGTGGCCCGGCCGGGCTGTGCGGCCGCGGGCCGCGGCTCCCGGTAAGTGCGCGAGCGGGCCGCGGCCTTGTTTACCCGGCGGCCGGTGGGGGGGAGCGCGCCTCCCCTGCGGGCAGGGCTCCGCCTTCGCCGGCGCTGCGAGGCCCCTGCGCCCTCCGCCGCCGGGAGGGGTCCCGGCGCTCTCCTACCGCCGCCGCCTCGCCCGCCCGCCGAGGTCAGAGGCCGCGGCCTCTGAGCGGCGGGCGGCGGCGCGTCCGGGCCCTCCCTCCCTCCCCGCCCGGCACTCGGGGGAGCGCGCCGCCTCTGGGCCGCCCCGCTGCAGTCGGCCCCGGCACGTCTCGGCGCTACCCGCGCGCGGCGCTAACGCCCGTCCTGGGAAGGGTCCCGCTCCGGTCCCGCTCGGGCCCCGCGGGCGTCCGGTGACTCGTAGCACCGTCCGGGACGCCGCCGGGACCCGCGCCTCCGCCTCGCCCGCGGGCCGCGTTCCCGGATGGTTTCGCCCTAGTGTTGAGTGTTGCTCCGTCCCAGGGAACTTCTGTCACGATGGACATGATGTATACAAGTGTTGTTCAGTATGGTGGGACACATGTAGCCATTGAGTACTTGACATTTGGTGAGTGTGACTGAGGAACTTAACTTTTTTTTTCTCTGTGTGTGTGGTACTGGAGATTGAGCGCAGGGGCTGAGCTGGCTGCGAACTCGGATCCTTCTGTCTCAGCCTCCCAAGGATTGGGATTACAAGCGTGCGGGTGCGCCACCACACCGGCTTTATTTTTATCTGTGGTACTGAGGATTGAACCCAGGGGCATTCTACCCCCAAGGTACACCCCCAGCCCTATTTTTTATTCTTTATTTTGAAACAGGTCTCACTAAGTTGTGGAGGGCCTCACTAAGTAGCTGAGGCTGGCTGCAAACCTGTGATCTTGTCTCAAACTCCCAAGGAGGGAGAAGTTTTAAAACTAAGTCCCTGATTCATATTTTTGTGCCAAGCAGCTTTCTTTGGTGATGTATGTCTAAATTACCATTCGGTGCTAAATATCATTTCTGCAGTAAACATTAGTCAGACTCCTCAAACATCTGTGTTTTGTTCTTGTCAACTTTGAGAAAGCTTCACTTTGTACCTTCCATGTGTGACCAGGCCTGGTGAGCGAGCCCCAGTGGGTGGCAGGCAGATTTCTGACTATGTGACTTGGACTCTGGGGGAAAATAGTTTCAGTTACTCCATTTCTGGCATATTTAACATCCCAAAGGAAATTGGAGCATTGCCATCAGTTCTGTTATTAAGAAAAAAGCATACTGACCCCTTTGGGCAAGGTCAGAACTCCTACAAGTAGAATACTGATGTGTGACTTTGAGAAGATTAAAAATAAAGTTTTTTTTTTTTTTTGGTGCTACTGGAGATTGAACCCAGAGGCATTCTACCTCTGAATTACAACCCCAGCCCTATTTTATTTTTTACTTTGAAATAGGTTCTCACTAAGTTGCCGAGGGCCTCACAAGGTTGCTGAGGCTGGCTGTGAACCTATTATCCTCCTGTCTCAGTTGCCCAAGTACTGGGATTATAGACATGTGCCACCATGCCCAGCTAAAATAAAGGTGTGTTTTTTTTTTTTTCAGTACTGGGGATTGAACCCAGGGGCATTCTACCACCGAGCTATACCCCCAGCCCTATTTTTTATTCTTTATTTTGAAACAGGGTCTCACTAAGTTGAAGAGGGTCACACTAAGTAGTTGAGGCTAGCGGCGAACCCGGATCCTCTGGTTTCGGCCTCCCAAGTGCTGGGATTACAAGCATGCATCACCATGCCTGACTTAAAGCTTTTATTTAAACCTAGACCTAGAATATCCAGTAAGTAAAAGTTTTCTTTGAAAAAGCCCAGATCTCCCCCCCCCCTTTGTGGTACAGGGGATTGAACCAGGGGCATTGTAACTCTGAGCTATACCCCCAGACCTTTATATTTTTTGTTTTGAAACAGGGTCTTACTGGGTTGCTGAGAATCTCACTATATTGCTGAGACTGGTTTTGAATCTGCCATCCTCTTGTCTCAGCCTCCTATGTACTGGGATTACAGGCATACACACCACCATGTCTGGTTCAAGCCCAACTTCTTTTTTTTTCTTTCAGTACTAGGGATTAAACCCAGGGGCGTCTTACCTCTGGGTTACATCCACAGCCCCATTTTCTTTTTCTTTTTTATTTATTTACTTATTTATGTATCGGGGATTGAACTCGGGGGCATTCTACCTCTATGCTATACCCCCAGCCTTTTTTATGTTTTTTTTTGTGTGTGTGTATGGTACTGGGGATTGAACTCAAGGACATTCTACCTCCTGTCTACACTCCCAGCCCTACTTTTTATTCTTTATTTTTGTTCTTTAATTTGAAACAGGGTCTCACTAAGTTGTGGAGGGTCTCACTAAGTAGCTGAGGCTGGCCGCGAACCCAGATCCTCCTGTCTCAGCCTTCCAAGTACTGGGATTACAAGATGCGCCACCACGCCACGCTATTTTTTATTTTGAAACAGGGTTTCACCAGGTTGCCGAGGCTGGCCTGGAACCTGTGATCCTCCTGTCTCAGCCTTCTAAGTACTGGGATTACAGGCACGTACCCCAACCCTTGGCTCCCACCCCTATTTTATTTTGAAACAGGGTCTTACTGAATCCTGAGGCCCTCAATAAGTTGCTGAGGCTGGCTTCAAACCTGGGATCCTCTTGTCTCAACCTCCCAATTACTGGGATTACAAATGTGTGCCACCGTGCCCAGCCTCCACTTTTTTTTTTTTTTTTTTTTTTTTTTTTGCGGTACCAAGGATTGAACGCAGGGGTGTTCTACCTCTGAGCTACACCCCCGGCCCTATTTTTTACCCTTTATTTTGAAACCGGGTCTCACGAAGTTGCAGAGGGCCTCACTAATTAGCTGAGGCTGGGCGCGAACCCGGATCCTTTGGTCTCCGCCTCCCAAGTACTGGGATTACAAGCATGCGCCACCATGCCCAGCCAGCCTCCACTTCTTGAATATTTGTTGGTGAGAAGCCTTTGGACAACCTCTAAACCCAGATCCTGAGGAGAAATGAAAGAATTTGAAAGCATACTCTTTTGTTGGTGAGAATCCAGAGGGTTTTCCAGTAGCTTTGTATCAGGCTTTTTTGTGTGTGTGTGGTACTGGGGATTGAACCCAGGTGCATTCTACCTCTGAGCTACATTCCCAGCTCTATTTTATTTTCAAATAGGGTCTGGCTAAGCTGCTGATAGCCTTACTAAGTTGCTGAGGCTGGCTGTGAACCTGCAATTCCGTCTTAGCCCCCAAGTACTGAGATTACAAGCGTGTGCCACCATGCCTGGCTATATCAGGCTTTCTGGGAAGGTGATGGTTAGTTATGAATCCCTGTGGATAATGGGTTTGATGGCAGGAGGACTGATGCTGGGTTCTGATCTTTGCTAGTTATATGATCCTGGGCAAATTACTTAACCTTCTTCCTTTTTTTTTTTTTTTTTTGGTACTGGGGATTGAACCCAGGGAGTTTCTACCTGTGAGCTATACCCCCTGCCCTGTTTTATTTATTTATTTATTTATTTATTTATTTATTTATTTTGAAACGCAGTCTATGTTGCTGAGGGTTTGGCTGAATTGCTGCAGCTGGCTTTGAACCTGCGATCCTACTGTCTCAGCCTCCCACATCCACGCCTACCTCTTTTCTTTTTTTGAGACAGGGTCTCACTATGTTACCCAGGTTGGCCTCAAACTCCTGGGCTCAAGTGATCCTCCTGCCTCAGCCTCCTGAGTGTTCACCACCATACTTGGTTTGAATGTTTCCTTCCTTCCTTCCTCCCTTCCAGTACTGGGGATTGAACCCACAGGCAGTCTACCTGTGATCTATACCCCCGCCCTTTTTATTTTTTGTTTTGAAACAGGGTCTTGCTAGGTTGCTGAGAGTCTAGCTGTGTTGCTAAGGCTGGCCTTGGACCTGTGATCCTCCTGTCTTAGCTTCCCAAGTACTGGGATTACAGGCATTTGCCACTATGCCTGGCATTACTTAACCTGTATAAAGGTATATACTGAATAACCTATATAGCTTTCATATTTGTGAAACAAAGATAGTAGCCACTTTGTAGTATTATGAAGATTAAATGAGAATGAATCTGGCCTAAATTGGTTCTCCTTAAATGAGAACTACTATTGGTGGTGACTTTTTTCTTATAAATGGGAACAATATTCATAGATGGTATTTGCCCAATAAATAAAATCTTACGTAAAAGTACAGATAGAAGCCCAGCGTGGTGGCGCAAGCTTGTAATCCCAGTACTTGGGAGGCTGAGACAGGAAGATCACAGGTTCATGGCCAGCCTCAGCAACTTAGTGAGGCCCTCTGCAACTTAGCGAGACCCTGTTTACAAATGAAAAATAAAATAGGACAGGGAGTGTAGCTTAGAGGTAGAATGCTCCTGGGTTCAATCCCCAGTAACTCTCTTTCTCTCTCTCTCTCTCTCTCTTTTCTCTCTCTCGCTCTCGCTCTCTCTCTCTTGCACACGCACACAAAAAGGGGGGGATTAAAAAAGAAGTTAACTATAGGCTCATGCTTGTAATCCCAGTACTTGAGATGCTGAGACAGGAGGATTGCAGGTTCGTGGCCAGTCTCAGCTACTTAGTGAGGCTCTCAGCAACTTAGTGAGACCCTATTTCAAATTAAGAATAAAAAATAGGGCTGGGGTATAGCTTGGAAATAGGATGCTCCTGGGTTCCATCCCCAGTACCAAAAAAAAAATAGTATAGATAGAAAAGCTTTAAGGCTGGGCGTGGTGGCGCACGCTTGTAATCCCAGTACTTTGGGAGGCGGAGACCGGAGGATCCGGGTTCGCGGTCAGCATCAGATCATCCCCCCCCCCCCCCCCCCCCC
>PVJS01060373.1:0-11263 GCA_004027185.1 Glis glis | reverse complement strand
TTCCTTCCTTCCTTCCTTCCTTCCTTCCTTCCTCTCTTCTTCCTTCCTTCCTTCTTCCTTTCATTTCTTTCCTTTCTTGTACTGGGATTGAACTCAGGGGCATTCTACTTCTGAGCTACACCCCCAGCCCCTTTTATTTGTTACTTTGAAGCAGGCGCTTGCTAAGTTACTGCAAGCCTTGAACCTGAGATCCTCCTGTCTCAGCCTCCCAAAGTCTGGGATTCCGGGTGTATGCCACCATCAGTCTGGACTGGGGTCTTGTCTTTCTTAAGACTGTCTGCCTGACTGGACTCCCAGCTAGGATCTGGGGTCCCTGTCCTTGGCGGATGGGACCCTGGCTCCTCCACAGCACCTCCCCCTGGCTCCCTGCCGTTGCGCTTGGAGTTGGCAGGAGCGCACATCACGTTCTTACCCTCACAGCCCACACATTGGGAGACCTGTGCGTGGAGCCCTTGCGCTGACCTGGGAGGTGCTCCGAGCCCCCTCGCGTGTGGTGTGCTTGTACCGAGGTCTGGTGGGAGAGGGTGGAGAGCACACTTGGGTTCCGAGTCCCAATTTCCTTATCTTTAAAAAGATGATAGTCAAACTTCTCTCCTGGGATTAGGACACAGAGAACAGATGTGATAAGAGTAAAGCTTTTAGCAGAGTGTCCAACTCACAGGCAGCGTCAATAAATTATGAGTACGCTTGCTGTCGTATGTTGTAGGCTAAATGTAGAAGCAAGAGAGCAATAGCGACACACTGAGCTCTGTGACCAGGGGGCCTGTGTCATTGCTGTGCCCCCCACTTCCACAGTGAGACCTTGGGCACTTTAACCTCTCTATGCCTGAGTTATTCATACCCCGGAGGGGCTGCTGATAACACCGAACCCATATTGTTGTGAGAAATCAATGATGTAATGTACAGAAAGCTTGAGAATAGTGCCCGGCACACAGGAAATACTCAAGAAGTGTAGTTCGTACCATTATTTTCATTAATATGACTTTTAACATATGAGCATGTGTAGAAATATATAGGTCTATATGCCATGAACTCAGGTTCCCAAAATGTCATTTTCTTCATTTCCCTAAAATGCAATCTCCTTTCCTTCTTAACTTCCATGCCACCGAAGGCAGAACACATATTCTAGTCACTTCCGGGAGGACTTGTTCATCTCGGTGGTTCGGGTCTCAAGGGTCTCAAGTTCAGGGAATTCAGAATGTCTCCTTTTCCTTTCTTCTTCCTGGAGTGGGTGCCACAAGATGGTGGCATCCTCAGGTGCGCCTGTCCTGACCTAGGTTTTGGTCTTCAGCACTTACTTGACTGAGGCACCAGGCTGGGCTGTCCCTTGGTCCTGTCTGTCCTTCCCCCATGTGGCCCTGTGTCTACTGCCTTCAGAATAACAGGGGGTTGACACGAGGGGTTTGCCATCCTCCTGGAACCCCAGAGAGAAATCTGGAAGTGGGCATGTCGTAGGAGAAGAGTTGATACCCCAACTCAGGATTGGCGGGGTCCATGGCTTCCATGATGGAAACGAATTTCAACACGAGCCAGTCAGAGACATAGAGATTTAGGAAAGTAAGAAATACACATTCAAGGGAGAATGAGGGCCACCCCATAACTGAGAGAGGCACCTTTGGAGGTACAAGGGTCCGTTTAGAGGGAATTTTCGTGAGGGGCGGGCAGGAGGAGGTGCATGGGGTGGGGATGACCTCAGTCTGGTCATCACGGATGATTTGGGGTGCTTCATTTGTCTTCTAGGTCCTGACCTTCACCGTCTTATTAGTAGTTATGCATTCTGTTTAAACTGTTCAAGGACAGCCAGCAGTGCCCAAGGAGACTGCCCCTTGTGTGACCTCTGTTGTCTGGTCAAAGATACCCCCTTGAGGGTCATCAACGGGGCTCAGGGTAATGGGTAAAGACTTGTGAATTCCTTGGAAACCTTTGGGTGTTACAAAAGCCTGTGCCACAGGCTTCCATATTAAAGTTACATTTTCCTCGTTCTACCTGTGTGTCTCCTTTCTACCTATTTCTTTGATTTCTTCTGTCCAACCTCAGGAAGGGGATGATTGGGAGCGGTGCACGGGCCTGTTCCCAGTGTCTGAGGTTACGCCTTTTGCTTCAATTGTTCTCTTCCTCCTGAGCTTGGAGAATTTCATAACTTAGTGGTAGGATGGGGGGCGTGTGTATGCATCCTAATTTCCTTTCTCGCTAGTCTTTCCTGTATTATCCTTGAAACAAGCTAAGAAAACCTGCTGTATTTTTTTTCTCCCTGAGTTTTTGGCGCTATTTTTCATTCTTGACTTTGAATGTTCTCACCTGGTTTATGGGTGAGGGAGGATCCTGGACTTGGGGGAAAAAAGAGGAAATAGCACATCAGAGAATTCCACTTACAGTCCCACCACAGCGTCGCAGTAAGTGCGCGAACTAAGTGCTGTTTATCCCACTGTCCAGAGAAGGAAACAAACTCAGAGAATTGAATAATTGCTATCCGTGTGTGTGTGTGTGTGTGTGTGTGTGTGTGTGTGTGTGTTACTGGGGATTGAAATCAGGGTTTTTCGACACTGGCCCCATGACTAAGACCCAGCCCATCAGAAACCTTTCACCTTTGAATACCAGTTCACCCATAATTAGCAGAGATTTACATAATGCATTTTTCCTTGTGTTGGAAACGGTAGGACCTTGGTATCTTGGTCGCTGAGCTGTACCCCCAGCCCTTTTATTTATTTATTTATTTTTATTTTGAAACAGGGTCTTGCTAAGTTGCCCAGGCTGGTCTCAAACTTGCAATCCTCCTGCCTCAGCCTCTCAAGTACTGGGATTATAGGTGTGAGCCACTGTGCCGGGCTGAGTAACTTGCTTTAAGTCTTCCAGGTAGGAAGGAGTGGACTCAGAGCCAAACTCATGTTTCCCAGCCTCTGCTGTGTAGTGGGTCACTTGGAGCAGCAGTGGCCCCTCCCCGCTGCCAGGGGACATTGCGGTCCCTGAGCCTTCTGTGGCCACCACCTGCTGGGGATCCACTTCACTGCCCCACTGGGGACGGGCCGGGCCATCCATGAAGCTGTGCAGTATGTCAGTCATTGAACGCTGGACTGTCCAGCGACCCTGATGCAGAGTAGCATGGGCACGAGGTATCTCCTCTTCTCCTGTCCCATGAAATTCCAGGTTTCTGCATTTCCTGCTTGACCAAGATACTGAAGTCCAGCCAGGCATGGTGGTGCACGCCGTAATCCCAGTACTTGGGAGGCTGTGAAGCAGGAGGATTGCAGGTTTAAAGCCAGCCTTGGCAACCTAGCAAGGTCCTCCGCAACTGAGCCAGACCCTGTTTCAAAATAAAAAATAAAAAAGGAATGGGGGTATAGCTTGGAGGTAGAAGGCCCCTGGGTTCAATTACCAGTACCCCAAAACATAAAAATTAAAAAAAATAAAGAGAAGATACTGAGGTTCTATCATAGACAGCACAAGGGAACACGTGCATCGTGTCAATCTCTGCTGATCACGGTGAGCTTGTATCCGCGGGTGAAAGGCCTCTGAGGGGCTGCGTCTGAGTCCCGGGGCCTGTGGGTCGTGGACCCCTGCGCCTCTCAACAACACGGCCATCACGTCTCCGGTGATCCCACCACCCACCCACGCCGTCCCTTCCGTGTGACCCAGAGCGGCGCTGAGCGAGCGGTATTGATTTCAGGGGAGGCCAGGCCTGCGCTTTTCGCTCGCGCTGGTTTGTTGGCTCCTGCTCATGAGATGGCCAAAGGCCATCCTTTTTCTGTAGAGGATTAATTAGAATAGATTCCTGAGGCTCAGGCTGCCAGAAAGGCCCGTGGCCCTCAGCTATCAATTCAGGATGCTGAGCAGAAAATCATGGGGCTCAGACCGGGCCACGAGACAGTTGGGGTGACGGGCATTTGGGTGTCCAGGGCGTTGATTTTGGCAAACTAGAAAAGGATCCGAGTGCAGAGGAGATTCGAGGGGTCGGATGGGTGGCTGGAGATGGCACAAGAGCCACCGGGATTCTGTGAACGAGAAGAGCATCCATTCCCTGTGTACGATGTGGCAGAGAAATCGAAAAGGACATTTGTGGACTTGGGAGGCCGAGACGATTGTGAGAAATTAATAGCTGGATATCTGTGGTGTACGTTCAGATGCAGCGGAGTTCTGAGGAGAGAGGTCGCTGGCCCTTAACTTCCTCATCCTCAGAGAGGCCTACCTCTACCATCCTCAGAGGTCTACCTCGTATCCCCCCGGTGACCTCAGTTAATTCAGCAAACATTTATCAACACCTCTGGGGTGGTGGGAGGCAGCGGGGTATAAAGAAGCAAAAGGCCTACTCCATTCCCTTAGGGGCTTTGTCATGCATTTTCACACGTGCTGAGGATGTGGGGTATCATTCTCCGGTGGGATGGGGGCGCATGGGAAGACTGTGAGGGGGGAGTGGGAGAAGTTCATGGTGGCGGCCTTGGAGTGCATCTTTGAGCACAGTGGCATTTGGCAAGGTGTTCCAGGCGGGGTACCATGCAGGGAAGGGGTGCATGTGACTTTCTTGGGTGCTTTTCTTTTTTTTTTTGGCACTGGGGATGGAACCCAGGGGCATTCTACCTCTGAGCTACACCCCCAGCCCTATTTTTTATTCTTTATTTTGAAACAGGGTCTCACTATGTTGTGGAGGGCCTCACTAAGTAGCTGAGGTTGGCTGCGAACCTGGATCCTCTGGTCTCAGCCTCCCAAGTCCTGGGATTACAAGTGTGCGCCACCATGCCCGGCTCTTGGGTACTTTTCATGGGTACTTTTGCCACTGGAGCTTAGGTACATGTAGTTAAAAAAAATAGGCTCAAAATATAGGCAGTGGCCGAATTGTAAAGACACTGAATAGTAGGCTAGGGCGTTTGGGTTTGATTCTATTTGGGTTTGCTCTTGATGAGCTGGGAGCTTTGAAGGTCTTTGAGGAGGAGAGGGCTACGATCCAACTGGGATCCAGAAAGCACAGAGGTGCGCCATGTGCAGATGGGGTCAGAACAGCGCGGGAGGGTCAACAACCCAAGCGAAGACACTGCACTCATTAGCAGAGAGGAAGGATGATGGGGAGGAGGGACAGTAAGGAGACCGACACCTCAGCTTTCTCACCAGTAAAATGGGTAGCTGCGAGAGTCACTAGGGTTTAGGGGTCGTGCTGAGGCGGGCAGGCAGGGAAGAACATATCAGAGGTGTCTATAAAGTTTGTAGCTGGAACACCATCTTTCTTCCCTCTTTTTTCTTTTTCTTTTTTGATACTGGGGATTGAACCTGGGGTCATTTGACTTCCAAGCTATGCCCCAGCCTTCTTTTATTTTTTGTTTTGAAACAGGGTCTTGTTCAGTTGCTGAGGGTCTCGCTAAGTTGCTGAGGCTGGCCTGGAACTTTTGATTCTCCTGTCTCAGCCTCCCAAGTACTAGGATTATAGGCGTGCACCACCACATCTGGCTGTCTTTTTTTTTTTTTTCTCGGTACTGGGGATTGAACTCAGGGGCATTCTACCTCTGAACTGCACCCCCAGCCCTATTTTTATTCATTATTTTTTGAAACAGGGTCTTACTAAGTTGCAGAGGGCCTCACTAAGTAGCTGAGGCTAGCCGCGAACCCCGATCCTCCAGTCTCAGCCTCCCAAGTATTGGGATTAATTACAAGCACTCGCCACCACTCCTGGCTCAACTGTTTTTCTTTCTTAACCCCTTTGTCCCCTGGTTCCTTTCTCCCCACCTGGAGAGTTGTTGGCTGTGAGTAGAGTGTATCTGGGACCTCGTGATCTATGGCTGAGTGGCCCGTTTGCAGGCAGAGGAGTCACAAGGTGAGGCACACCTGTCTAGCTACCTGGGCTCAGAGGGCGGGAGAGGCAGGCAGTGTGGGGCAGGAGGAGGACATGTGGGCAGAGTCCCCAGAGGGTCTGTCTCTGACTGCTGGGTTAGGACGGGTAAGCCATACCCTCCCCGCCCCCTGTCCCCATTTTGTCATTTAGTAGAGACTTCCTGGCCTCAGGAGTCTTTGTAGGGATGAGAGCTCATGTTCTCTTTTTAGCATATAATAAATGTGATGCGTGTAAGAAGTCACCACTATCTTTCTGGGGCACTGCGTGATGGAGCCAGTTAGGAGCGGAGACTGTGGAGCCAGGCAGCCTGGGGTTGAGTCCCATCCCCCTTCCTTCCCATCTGAGGGGTGATAGGTGAGCTAACTTCCCTGGGCCTGCTTCCCTTTCTCCTTAATAACATGGACATGGTAATAGTCATTACCTGTTAGGCATGTTCAGAGACAGACTGAAATAACACACACAGTACCAGGTACATTTGGAGGTACTGAATAAATGTTTGCTACCAGGACACCACCAGCGATGGGCTCCGTCAATATCATCAGTACCTGTTGGCTCCAGGTGAGCCCAGGGACGCCACGGTGCCCCCTTCCCTCCTCCAAGCTCCTGCCCCAATTCACATGAAGACCTGGGGCCTCCCCGTGGCACTGCCTGTCATACAGTTCAGCAAGGAGGGGCTTCTAGCCTAATATTTCATGGATCTCTGCCACTACTGACCAGTGGCACCTCACTTGGCTACAGGGAATGTTCTGTCTCTCTGGGCAGCCCAGTCCACGTGTAGGTAGCTCTGATGGCTGACGTCCAGATCTATTTTCTAACATCTTTATTTTTTATATGCATGTGCCTGCATGGGTGTTTTAAACACACCCAGGAGAAGAATTACTTCTGGGGTTGTTTCCTTGGTATTCCCATGCATACAGGAAGCGAGTCTTTCATACAACACTCACTGTTGAGGAAAGAACAGAGACAAAAAAAAAAAATAGATAAACACTCAAGACTTGGAAATGTGGGTGAAGAAATAAAATCAATTGAGAATGAGCAACACATCCATAATGACTTTTTTTTTTTGGGTATCTTTGCTTTTGTTAACCGAGGGAATTTCTAAATGCAGTGAGAAGAAATGGGCTTCGTGCAGCAGGAAGGATTTGAATTAGACATTCAAGAGCTCCCGCCTGGGACGTGACTGGAGGCAGCCCGGTGCTCCTGACTGGCCTCATGTCTCCTTTTCCGGGTGTGCCAAGGTGCTCTCTGACCTGGAGATAGAGATGAATTAAAGAAATCTGGGAGATGCTTCCATCCCAGGAATTTACTCACTGCAGGAAGGGGAGGAAGAGTCTATTAAAATCCACTCTGTTATGGGTGCTCTGGTGGAGAGGCCAGACTCTCGGGGTGACTCATGCCCGGTCTGCCCTTGACAGCTGAGGTGCGGGCAGGCTGGAGCTTCCCAGCCCCAGGGAGGGCTCCCAGGAGGCCGCCGGTGCCCTCCAGACGGACCTGGCTAGCACCAGCGTCACCCACTAGGCCTCCTAAGAACGCTTCGGGAATAATCCTAGAGGAATCCAGTAAAAATCTTGGCTGCCTAAAAAGCCGTAGGAAAGGGAGCATTTCGGATAGTGGAATTTTCCATAAAGCTGAGGATTTTTCCATTCGAATAGAGACTTTTATTTTTGTATTTTAGATAAATCAAATCGACATCACACTTTTTGTTTGCTTGGAGACAAGACGTGAATGACAGTTATTATTCTGCACCGTGAACACAGCAGTTCCCTCGGGGGTTAATGAGCGACACAGTTTGCCCCCGAATGGAATGCTGAAACCTTTGTGTGTGTTGGGCTTTTTCTGCCTGCTTTTCAGTTTTTCTGACCCTTCTCTCTGCAAGGCATCTTTGCCTCTCATTTCTTGATGATATCGGCGCATCTGCCTCTAGCAGACTCTGTTTTTTTAAAAAAATTTCCTCTCTCCTCTCCATTTTTGGATTATAAACTACTATTGACCTTCCATCTATGTTGCTGTTGTTCACTGGGGATTGAACCCAGTGGCATTCAACCTCTGAGCTACACCCCTAGCCCTATTTTATTTTTTATTTTTAGAACAGGTTTCACTAAGTTGCTGAGAGCCTCGCCAACTTGCTGAGGCTAGCCTCGAACCTGTGATCCTTCTATCTCAGCCTCCCAGGCACTGGTTTTTTTCCACCTATTGATTGATTGATTGCACAGTGCTGAGGGTTGAACTCAGGGCCTCGTCAGTGCTGGCCAAGTGCTCTTTCAATGAACTACATCCCAGCTCCATCTTTCATATCCTTGTCCCGTAACGGGGACCAGTTCATCCGAAGTTGATGCTGCACATCTGTATTTGCATTAGTTCCTTGTTTACTGAGAAGGTATTGAGTATTGACTCTGCGGTAGGCAGCATGGTGACTGCTGGGGATACACTGATGGAAACGAGCTGAGCTAAGCTGCTGCTTGCCGAGATCTGGAGATTGACCACTTGTAAGGGGCACTTGTTCAACCCTTCCCACAAGTCCCTCTTCTACCACGATGCTCTGGCTAGCGGATGTCTCACCTGAGCATGTCTCAGAGGCACCTGGAGGGTTTGTTAAACACACACTGCTGGGCTCCACTCTCGGGGTTTCTGATACTTAGGTGAGACTTGGGAACGTCCCCCTGGGGATGCCGATGTGGCCGGTCTGGGACCACACTTGGAGCAACATTTTTTTCTTTTGTGGTGCTAGGGATTAAACCCAGGGGCATTCAGCCTCCAAGCGACACCCCCCAGCTCTTATTTTTTATTTTGAAACAGGATCTTGCTAAGTTGCTGAGGCTGGCCTCAAAACTGTGATCCTCCTGTCTCAGCCTCTCAAGTACCGGGATTACAGGTGCGCACTACCATGCCCGGCTGACACTTCCTTAGCTACACGGCCTCCCCTTGTTCTTCCAATGTCAGTTTTGTTCACACCTCAAGGCATTCGCAGGGGCCTGTCCACTCTGTCTGACCTTGGCCTGGTGCCCCTGTCTCCACTTCCTCAGGGAAGCTATATTACTCAGCATTTCACAGATGTAATCTAAGACTTGACCACATAACTTAAAGGAAGGAAGATTTATTAGCTCATGGTTTCAGGGTTCATTCCATGTGAGGTCGGGGACCGCAGATCTCAGGGCATGGCGGCGGGAGGTGGAGAGAGGGAGAGCTCGTGGGCTATGCTCCTCACATCATGGAGGCAGAAGCAAGTGAGAGAGCGAGGGGAGGAGGAACCATATATAATCCCCAAGGCCGCAGCCCAGGGACCCACCTTCTCCAGCCACACCCTACCGGCCTGGGCCACCACCAGATAAATCCATTACAATGGATTTATCCGGTGCTGGGGTTGCATCCCTCGTGACTCAATGACACCAGCTCCAAACACCAATTTATGAGCTCTTCAGGGCCCATTCTGTATCTATGTGTAACGCAGGCCGTCCCTGAGCATCCTCATTAACCTCATTAACCTCGCCGTGCCCTTCCCGGGAGCTCCGCGTCACATTGCTGGCGTCTGTCCCTTCGTTGTGCTTTGCCACTCTCTGAAGTTATCTTTGTGGGGTTGTCACAAGGGTGGTTGTGACTGATGAACAGATACTTACAGACTCAGATGAAGGACACGTTTTCTCATTATCATTAAAAGAAATGAGTTCTGGTGGCTCATGCTTGTAATCCCAGGACTTGGGAGGCTGAGACAGGGGGATTGCAGGTTCCAGGCCAGCCTCACCAAGTTAGCGAGATCCTCAGCAACTTAATGAGACCCTGTTTCAAAATAAAAAATGAATAGGGCTGGGGTGTGGCTTGGAGGTAGAATGTTCCTGGGTTTGAAAGAAAGAAAGAGAAGGAAGGAAGGAAGGAGAAGAAGAAGAGGAGGAGGAAGAAGAAGAAGAGGAAGAAGAAGAAGGAGGAGGAGAAGGAGGAGGAGGAGAAGGAGAAAAGGAAAAAAGGAAGGAAAGAGGAAAGGAGGAAGGAAGGGAGGAAGGGAGGGAGGGAGGGAGGAAGGAAGGAAGGAAGGAAGGAAGGAAGGAAGGAAGGAAGGAAGGAAGGAAGGAGAAAGAATTCAAGTGAGTGAAGACAGCTGCACAGAGCAGGGCAGAGCAGTATTTTGTCATTGGCAGTCCCAGCTCTTCGTGCTGCTGGTCTGTCCCTGGCTGGGGCGAGGGTCCCCTGGGTCCCCTGGGCAGCCCTTCGCCCTCTCCAGCCTCCTTTTCACGGATGTACACAGACTCAGAACATTTCTCCCCATGTCAGTCACCCGTGTTCTACTGAGGGCGGACATTGCTCTTCATCCATCTGGTCTACCTGATAGACCTCGCTCACAGCTCTCTCCCCACCAGTGTGTGGGCACCGCGGAGGACGCAGGGGCAGGCCTGGCTCCGTCACCAGGCTTTCTCAGCACCCCTCGAGCGCCTGGCAGAGGACGGACACTTCACGCCCGCAAGCTCCCTCCTTCTCTCCCCTAATAGGGAACTAAGGACATGCCTCTTGAATGTAATTTAATTCTCTCAAGGAACTGAACACACAGGCTCCCAAAGAAAGCTTCCTCCTTTACCAGCTCAAGGCTGAGGTGAGCCAGCGCGGACCTGGTTCCCTCTGGGTCTTAGCGAGAGCTCTGGGGCCAGAGGCCGCTGACCCTGATCAGCTCTCTGTCCCCGTTCCTCTGCTCTGACTTCAGATCCATAATAACAAACCTATTACTGCAATAAGACGCCAGAAGAGGGAATCGAGACTAAGATACTGCAGGAGCCAGAGACGCGGCACCAAGCCCGAGCCCCGTGCAGAGCCTGCAGGCTGTTGAATAAGAGATGTTGGTTTAATTGCTGCTGTTCCCCATGGTGTGGTGTAGACGCGTTCGCTCTTTCTCTGTGTTCTCTATTAGATTCACAAATTATTTTGCTGTAGATGCTAATAGCAACTGCAAAGACGGGGAGTAATTTGGGCGCGCCTGTTCTCTGAGTGTCTCTCTCTCTGCCCCCGCTGCTTCTCACTGTCACAGTGTTTTCCAGCCAGATTTGAAGCCCTCTGAGGACAGGGACCGCACCTCGCTGCGGGGCTGCTGCCTCTGTCTTTCTCCCAGAAGCACGCCCAGGGCTGGCAGCTGCACGCCTCCCAAGACCCGCAGGGAAGCAGACTCTCCATTTCTTTTCCTCCCCTCCTCCTCCCTCTCTGTTGGTTGACTCAGCCCAGGGAGGTACCGAGTGAATGCGGACTGCTCTTTCTGGCTCGCCTCAAGGAGGGCTGACGGAGGAGGGCCTGCATCATGCTGACTTGCCCATGTTCAGATTATGTCTATTGAAAGCTCTGCAGTTTCAATATTTGACAAGTCTGCAGTGTTGGGCTCTGGGCCAGGCTGGGGAGTCATGGTGGTCCTGACAAACTTGGTCTTTAATGGTGGTCCTGACAAACTTGGTCGACTTTACTATATTCTTTTATATA
>PVJS01060372.1:0-11262 GCA_004027185.1 Glis glis | reverse complement strand
CCCCAGTACCGCAAAAAAAAAAAAAAAAAGAAGACAATACGACAACATGACCAGGATATTCAAGAAATATAGAATAGTATAAAGCAACCTTACAAATAATAGGCATTGAAGAAGGTCTAGAAGCACAAGCCAAGGGCATTAGACACCTCTTCAGAGAAATACTATCTGAGAATTTCCCAAACATGGAAAGTGAGATGAACATCCACGTACAGGAGACATTCAGAACCCCACTAAGACAGGATCAAAAAAGAACTTCTCCATGTCATATAATAATCAAAATGACTAACATAGAGGTTAAGGAGAGAATCTTAAATGCATCGAGAGCAAAATGATAGGTGACATTCAGGGGGCAAAATAATAAGAATCACTCCAGACTTCTCAACCCAAATCATAAAAGCCAGGAGGGACTGGTATGATGTACTCTAAACCCTGAAAGAAAACAACTTCCAAGAAAGACTGTGGTATCCAGCAAAATATTCAAATTTGACAGAAATAAAAACCTCCCAAGACAAGCAGAAACTAAGAGAATTCATGACTACCATCTGGCACTAGAAAAAATACTTAAAGAAATAAAGTACAAAGGAAAAAAAAAAACCCAGAACCAGAGAAGGGGTGAATTCCACCAGAGAAGCAACTAAGTGAAGGAGAAATAACTCTATATCAAACAGACAATATAACTCAAAATGACAGGAAACAAAAATCATCTCTCAATTATAACATTGAATGTCAAAGGTCTAAAATCCTCAATTAAAGGGCAAAGGGCATAGACTGGCAATGTGGATTAAAGAACAAAATCCAGCTATATGCTGCTTGCAAGAAAATCACCTTTTAGGCAAAGATATTCATAGGCTAAAGGTGAAAGGATGGAAAATATATACCATGCAACTGGAGCCTGAAAACAAGCAGGGGTAGCAACTCTCATATCCGACAAAGCAGACTTTAAGCTAAAACTTATCAGATGAGACAAAGAGGGTCATTTCTTACTAATAAAGGGAACAATTCAACAAGACAATATAATGATAGTAAATATTTATGCCCCAAATGTAGGTGTGCCCACTTTTATAAAACAAACTCTTTGGGACATTAAGACTGAGATAGACCCAAATACAATAATCTAACGTGCCTCTCACAACACTAGATCAATCTTCCAGACAAAAAATCAGTAAATGTTCTTTAGACCTAAAGAACATTATAAACCAAATGGATCTAATAGATACATACAGAATATTCTAACCACAACGACTGTATACACATTCTTCTCAGCTGCTCATGGAACCTTCTCCAAAATAGACCTCATTCTGGGCCACAAAACAAGTACCAGCAAATTAAAAAAATGTAATATAATTCCTTGCATCTTTTCAGATCATAATCAAATGAAAGTATAAATCAACAACAGGAAGACCCAAAGGAATTACATAAATACATGGAGATTGAATGATACACTTTTGAATGAGGACTGGATCATAGAAGAAATAAGGTGAGAAATAAAAAAGTTTCTAGAATTAAACAAAAATTGAGACACAACATACCAAAATCTATGGGACACTTTGAAGGCAGTTTTAATAGGAAAATTTATAGCACTGAGTGCCTACATAAGAAAAGCAGAAAGTCATCAAATAAACAACCTAATGACACACCTCAAGGACCTCGAAAAGCAGGAACAGATTAATTCCACAGCCAGTAGTGGGCAGAAAATAACTAAAATCAGAGCAAAAAAAAAATCAATGAAGTAGATAACAATAAGCAATACAAAAGATCAACAAAACAAAAAGCTGGTTTTTGAAAAGATAAACCAGACTGATAAACCCTTAGCCAACTTAACCAAAAGAGATAATTGACCCAAATTATTAAAATAAGAAATGAAGGAGACATTACCACAGACAGTGGGGAAATCCAGAAGATCAACAGAAACTACTTTGAAAATGTATACTCCAATAAACTGGAAAACATAGAAGAAATTGACAGATTTCTCGATACATATAACCTACCTAAATTGAACCAAGAGGATATAGAAAACCTAAACTGAGAAATAGCAAGAAAAGAGATAGAAATAGCAGTAAAAATCCTTCCATCAAAGAAAAGCTGAGGTACAGATGGATTCCCAGCTGAATTCTACAAAACCTTTATACCAGAATTAACCCAACACTTCACAAATTATTCCATGAAATAGAAAGAGATGGAATTCTTTCAAACTCCTTTCATGAGGCTAATATCACCTTAACACCAAAACTGAATAAAGATACCTCAAGAAAAGAAAATATTCTTGATGAACGTAGATGCAAAATTCTAAACAAAATTACTAGCAATACGCATTCAAAACCATATCAAGAAAATTGTACACCATGACCAAGTTGGTTTCATTCCAGGAGTTGCAAGGCTGGTTCAACATATGCAAATCAATACATGTAATTCACCAGATAAATGGAACTAAGAACAAACATCACATAATCTTCTCAATAGATGCTGAAAAATCATTTGACAAAATCCAATACCCATTCATGTTAAAAACACTGCAGAAAATCAAATAGAAGGAACTTAACATCATTAAGGCAATATACAATAAATCCAAAGTAAACATATTGAATGGGAAAAAAACTACAAGAATTCCCTTTAAACACAGGAACAACACAAGGATGCCCACTATCAACACTCCTCTTGAATATAGTACTCAAGATGCTAGCCAGAGTAATAAGGCAAGAGAAGGAAATCAAAAGAATACAAATAGGAAAAGAAGAACTGAAATTATCCCTATTTGCAGATGACATGATCCTATACTTAGAAGACCCCAAAAAACTCAACCAAAAGACTTCTGATTAAAAAATTGCTGATTAAAAAATTAAAATATTGCTGATTAAAAAATTCAGCAATATAGCAGGATATAAAATCAATCTAAAAAAATCAGTAGCTTTTCTATATACCAACCATGAATCCACTGAAAAAGAAATCCAGAAAACAATTCCATTCACAATAACCTCAAAAACAATAAAAAAACCTAAGAATAAATCTAACCAAGAATGTAAAAGACCTTTACAATGAAAATGATAAAAAATTAAAGAAAGATATTGAAGAAGATCTTAGAAGATGGAAAGATCTTCCATGCTCTTGAATAGGCAGACTTAATATTATCAAAATGGCCATTCTAACAAAAGTGATCTATGGATTAAATGCAATCCCTGT
This sequence comes from Glis glis, assembly GCA_004027185.1. Taxonomy (NCBI): domain Eukaryota; kingdom Metazoa; phylum Chordata; class Mammalia; order Rodentia; family Gliridae; genus Glis; species Glis glis. The sequence goes on along the minus strand of PVJS01060372.1, from coordinate 8,085 downwards.
CAAAATACCAATATTATTCTTCACAGAGCAGAAAAATCAGTCCTAAGTTTCATATGGAAAAACAAAAGACCCATAATAGCCAAAGCAATTCAAAGGAATAAAAACCATGCAGGAAGCATCACAATACCTGACTTTGAATTATACTACAGAGCTACATTAATAAAAACTACATGATATTGGCACAAAAACAGACATATAGACCAATGTAACAGAATAGAAGATATAGAAACTAATCCACACACTTATAGTCAATTGGTTTTTGACAAAGGTGCCAAAGACAGCCTTTTCAACAAATGGTGTTGGGAAAACTGGTTATCCATTTGTAGAAAAATGGAATTAAATTCCTGCCTTTTACCTTGCACAAGAGTCAACTCAAGATGAATCAATGACCTGAACCAATAAATACATGAAAAAATGTTCAACATCATTAGCAATCAGGGAGATGCAAATCAAAACTACACTGAGATTCCATCTAGCCCCAATCAGAATGGCAGTTATCAAGAAGTCAAACAACAGTAAATTCTGGCAAGGATGTGGGGAAATAGGAACTCTTATACACTGTTGGTGGGAGTACAAATCAGTACAACTGCTATGGAGATCAATGTGGAGATTCCTTAGAATATTGGGAATGGATCCACCATGATCCAACTATACCACTCCTGGGTATCTTCCAAAGGGAGTGAAATCAGAATATTATAGTAATACATGCATATCCATGTTTATAGCAGCACGATTCACAGTGGCCAAAATATGGAACCATCCTAGGTGTCCATCAACAGATGAATGGATCACAAAATTATGGGATATACACACAATGAAATTCTACTCAACCATAAAGAAGAACAAAATTATGTCATTTGCAGGAAAATGGAGGGACCTGGAGAACATTACCTTAAGTGAGATTAGCCAGTCACACTTGAGTGTGACTCATGAAAACATATGAGTCATGTGTTTTCACTCATATGCTGAAGCTAGGGGGTAAGGGATATAAGAGGAACTTTGGATAATGGAGAAGAATCCCCAGTGGAGCGATAGAAGGGTCTAGGGGAAGGTATATGGTTGGGAGAGAGGGAGAACTGATGAAGGAATCGTGTCCATGGATGTTAAGTACATAGGTGAGAATACCAATGCCAATCTCAGGATCATGTATGGGGAAGGGGGGAGTGGGGAGGGAGCCGGGAGAAAGCTTACCAAGTGCTGTGTGCATGTACATCATTATCACAATTTACTACATTGTGATGTGAGACTATAAGACTATAATGCACCAATAAGTGTATAAAAATAATTCCAAAGAAAGTTTAAATTCTTAGTAATTATAAATGAAGGCAAATTCTGTTTAGTGCCTACTTTTCTACATAGTTTTTTTTTTTTTTAAACCAGAGACTTTCCCATTGATGCCTCAGACAAATTTCATCAGGTCTATTACCCATGTCAGTACAAATGTTCTTTACCATGGCTAGCTGAGGCTCCTTAGAACACAGGCAAGGACCCCTAAGTTACTTAGAATTATACAGAATATTTTTGAGTTGTTTTAATGTTTTGTGCATGATATGCACATTTCTCAGCTGCAAAGAAACTCCTTCCTATATGATATGGTAACTATTTAGGAAATTTTAGAATGGAATGGGAATAATCCACTGGTATTTATTCACAACCCAGTTTTATAACCTCAGAGCAAAACTTGACTCTGCACAAATAAGTCTGCCTTAAAGTATGTTCTTAGACAATGAGTGTTAATTCCTATGAATCGTTGGTTCTTTGACCTTTCAACTTTTCTTTAGGCATGCTAGAGTCTTCATAGCAAGAGATTCTGGTCACCAATTGTGTTTATCTTTTGCACACTCGATGACTGATGAGGCTTTTTGAAAAACTTCGTTATTTGTGCGTTCATTCCTTAACTTCATCTACTGAGCTGTTGGAAAAAGGTTCTCAGTGTTTTATGATGTGTGGCCTCTTCATAGGAGCTCTGAGATATTGTAGTGTGACTCTTTTACTCTGTGGTGTTGGGGAAAGACCACATTGCTTTAGAATATCTCAACTATAGAGAGGCCGTCTTAATAGCACATCAACTCTCTTCCTCTGACTGATGACACAGTGGTAGCAATTAACTTCTTCGTCTGTGAAGGTCAATGATTCACAGAGGTTTCTGGGGTGACCTAACCAATGGGAAACAGCTGACCACTGGACCTGTCAACATTAATATTAATTAGTAGAGACTAAGGGGAGGGTGACCCTCAGGACACTGACAATATTAACAGTTGTGTAAATATTGTTGACCCCGTCTCCCCTCCCCCAGCTGTGTGCAACAATTAGTGGATCTTCTATGTGAGACACGTTAAACGCTTCTGTGTGGTTTTCTATCATGGAGATTGATGATGGGAAATTGTGACTCAAAAGCTTCTTAAGAATACGGGTCTAATTTGTCAGCATTGCTTCAGAAAAGTAATGGAAATGTGATTCCTTGATAACTCTAAGAAAAGAAAGAGTACATCATAATTAGCTTATGTTAACCCTTACACAGAAGTAATATTTTCTGTAAAAGTTGAATCTTCTTATTTATTTTTGGTACTGGGGATTGAACCCAGGGGCATTCTACCTCTGAGCCATACCCTAGCCCTTTTTATTTTATTTTATTTTTATTTATTTTTGCGGTACTGGGGATTGAATGCAGGAGCGTTCTACCTCCGTGCTACACCCCCAGCCCTATTTTTTATACTTTCTTTTGAAACCGGGTCTCACGAAGTTGTGGAGGGCCTCACTAGGTAGAGAGAGAGAGAGCGCGAGCTGAGGCTGGCCATGAACCCGGATCCTCCGGTCTCTGCCTCCCAAAGTACTGGGATTACAAGTGTGCACCACCACCCCCGGCTATTTTTTGTTTTTGAAACAGGGTTTTGTTAGGTCGCTAAGAGTCTCACTACGCTGCTGAGGCTGTCCTTGAATCTGTGATCCTCCTGTCTCAGCCTCCCAAGTGCTGGGATTCCAGGTGTGTGCCATCATGCCCAGATAAAAGTTGAATCTTAGTTCAGTAGGTTCCATTTCATTCCCTTTCCTTTTTTAGTGGTATCACACATCTTTTCATTCCCCAATCTTTAATATTCTTAAAAATGACCACATGTTCCTTTATGTCTAACATCATTTTCATAAGAGAAAAGAGAAAGGAACAGCCTTATCAAGTCTTCCTAAGGATTCACTAAAACTGCCAGTCAGGAAAAAGAAACCTATTGTGATAGATCACGTACCAAAATAATTGTGTGAATACAACCCAAACTTAGTGGGACGAGACATCAAACCTTCTTATCTACAAGAATGCAGGTAGATGAAGGCTTGCAGCTGTCCAAAGCTCATAAGACTCAAATAGATTTTACCAGTCATCCGCGTTAGGAGCTCAGTGGGTAAGCCTTCAATTCAAATTGAGTTTGCAAATTAAATAAAATTTAGAAATGGAGTTAGGTTATCCTTTCGTCAACAACTTCACAAATTCAGAGACTTTAAAAACAAATGTGATTTTTATGACGGATGGGTAATTTTAAAAATCTAGAATATGATTAATTATTTTATTATATTTGCTTGCTTTAAATTACTCATTTTGTGTGTGTGTGTGTGTGTGTGTGTGTGTTGGGGGGGTACTGGGGATTAAGCCCAGGGGAATTCTACCTCTGAGCTACACCCCAGCCCTTTTAGTTTTTATTTTGAAAAAGGGTCTCACTAGGTTGTGGAAGGCCTCACTAAATTGCCGAGACTGGCCTCCAACCTGTGATCCTCCTGTCTTAGCCTCCCAAGTACTCGGATTATGGGCATGCACCACCACACCCAACGTAAATTACTATTAAAACAAGCATTTAATATAATTATTGCCCAGTGACATGACCAGAAACCCTGACTTTAGTTGGTCCTATATTGGGCCAGGGTACCAATATGTTTTGAAGTTTCTCTACATAGATAGATATAGCATCTGGATTTGAAGCTTACCACTTTTATCTTTATATGTTGAGATGATCTTTTACAAACTAAGTTGAGGGGTATCACCTATTTGGCCATCACAGCTGCTCTCTAAAATGTTCTATCCTCATGTTTGGTACAATGATTATCATCATATTTTTTAAAAAAGAAAATAGTCTCACTGGGCATGGTGGCGCACACTTGTAATCTCAGTACCTGGGAGATTGAGACAGGAGGACCACAGGTTCGCGGTCAGCCTCAGCTACTTAGCAAGGCTCTCTGCAACTGAGACCCTGTTTCCAAATTAAAAAAAACAAATTAAACTGGGTATGGTGGTGCATGCTTGTAATCCCAGTACTTGGGAGGCTGAGACCGGAGGATCACAGGTTTGTGGCCAGCCTCAGCTACTTAGTGAGGCCCTCTGCAATTTAGTAAGACCCTGTTTCAAAATAAAGGATAAAAAAGTAGGGCCGGGGGTACAGCTCAGAGGTAGAATGCCCCTGGGTTCAATCCCCAGAACCACACACACACAAAAAATCAACAGCAAAAAACAAAAACACAATTAAAAAAGGTCTTGGCTTCATTGTGGCCTATTTAACCAGGCAGAAGTGGACTTTCCATGGCTTGGCTGCATCTGGCAATTCCTAGGATTTGTATGTGGTGATGTAACCCACCTGCCTGTCCCTGTGGTCCCTTAGAGGTCCCTGTCACTCCTCCCTCTGTCCCCTGTGTCTAGCATGGTGCTTTGGCCACAGAGAGCCTGCAATCGTGACTGATTAAATGAATAGCAAACATTCCTTAAAATTGATACAGAGCCAAACAATCTAAATTACATCATCCCCGAGCTCCTTCAGCTTGTGATAGAAACGAGCCTCCAACCAAGGTCTTCTGTCCCCTGTCCCCAGCGTGACCGCCATATTGCCACACAGACTTATTCCCAGGAGGGAGGACTGCGTCACCCCTGAGTTGGTCCCTGCGTTCTCTGCGTGTCAGAGGAGGCCCCTCTCAATGCACCGAGGCAGAGGACTGACCCCAGAATCTATTTTTCTAATGAAAAATTCCAAGTGATACCACGTGATCAGAGGAGTCAGGGAAACATTCTTCTAGATCAATAGGAGCCACACTGGAGGTCTTTCACACTTTTTTTTTTTCAGAAATATCAATTATTTTGATTTCAATATAAGGACTCTTCTGGAAGCTTGCCTTATCAATCTTTTTAAAATTTGCAAGTTACTTAAGCCTGGGAGTTGTTCTGCATAGCTTTTGAAATTAATGTTAGGGCTTACGTCTACTAAGTGTTCAATTTATATTTGACAATTTGTGTTCTGTTTCAATAACTTTATAAACTATTGCTGCCAAGGACTAAAGCAAGCGTGATTCTTAGGCTCAGTCAAACTGCACCTTTGTAATGTAATTCCAATGAAAATATTTACAATTTAAAGATTGAGTCTTTAAACTGGATGCGGTGGCGGTGGCGCATGCCTGTAATCCTAGTACTTAGGAGGCTAAGACAGGAGGATCACAGGTTCAAGGCCAGCCTCAGCAACTTAGTGACTTTGTTTCAAAATAAAAAATAGAAAGGGCTGGAAGTGTAGGTCAGTGGTAGAATGTCCCTGGGTTCAATCTCTAGTACCAACAAAATAAAACAAAACATAACAAAACAAAACAAAACAAAAACAAAACCAAACCAAACAAAACAAAACACATCGAGTCTTATAAGGCCAGTGCCCAAAAGCAAGACAATTGGATCTGGAACTAAGATTAGTCATTAAAGTATTTTTCCCTCTTGGTGATCCCCATTACAGCAGATGTCTTAAATATTTATGTATATTATCACCTTACTATCAATGGAGATAGAGTGAAAAATTGAGAAATGTTAAGGAAACATCACAGGAGAAGCTGAGAAGCAACAGTTTGGATATTTTGCATGAATTTTAAGAAGGGAGCATGAAGGGAAATGTCAATGCAGAGAATTGAAAGAAAAAAGAAGTTCAACAACAATAAAGAGAGCAAAGAGAACCGCTTTTACAATTAAACATCCTATTTCCTGTGATTCAGATGCAGCTCATATCAGTACACACACACACACACACACACACACACACACACAAACACACTCCTGTCCACCTTCCGAGTAGTCTATGTATAAAAGATTTTGTCAGATCAGCAGACAGGTTTCATAAGTTAAAATTTCTTAGCCGGGTGTGGTGGCGCACGCTTGTAATCTCAGTACTTGGGAGGCTGAGACAGGAAGATCACAGATTTGCGGCCATCCTCAGCTACTTAGTGAGGCCCTCTGCAACTTAGGGAGACCCTGTTTCAAAGTAAAGAATAAAAAATAGGGCTGGGGGTGTAGCTCGGAGGTAGAATGCCCCTGGGTTCCATCCCTAGTACCGCAAAAAAAAAAAAAAATCTTTCTTGTATTTTCCCCTGGGACACTTCCTTTGTACAAGGCCCTTAAGTGCAGATGATTAAATTTGCATTCCAAGGGGCTCATCTACATCCTCTCCCTCCTGGTTCTAGTAGAGAACATTGCTTAAGAAATGCTCCTAGCCTCTTCACTGCAGGGACCCAGGGTGAGTGAATTTTGTGTCTGGTTGAATTTTGCTGAATTTTGTCTCTGGTTGTTACAGAGGAAGAGCTGCCTGCTGCTGCCGGGCTGTTTGTCCTTTACATTTCAAAAAATTGGATTTTCTTGCACATGCCTGTAATCCCAGTACTTGGGAGGCTGAGACAGGAGGACTGCAGGTTCGAGGCCAGTCTCAGCAACTTAGTGAGATCCTTAGCAACTTAGTGAGACCCTGTTTCCAAATAAAAAATAGTTAAAAAAAATGGCTGGGTGTGTAGGTTGGAGGTAGAATGCCCCTGGGTTCAATCCCAGTACCAAAGTGGGGGCGGGGGGCAGAATTGGATTTTCTTCTGTATTGATCCTGTCGAAGCAAGCAAAGGATGAGTAACTAACCCTAACAATAGCTCTCTGAACACTTCCACTCTGGCGTCTTCAGTGATATTACAGGGACATTTTTGCATGGGGAGTGAATTTTCTATGATCCCTGTGTGTAAACCAGATGTATGTTCCCAGAAAAAAACAGGGAAATGCAGATCATATTCTTTGGAATTAAAAAAAAAAGTGCACCCAGTATTTCAGGAAACTGTTCCTGGAGTAAAGCTACCTGGAAACCCCAGCAGTCCTGACACTTAATGTACGCATGTAACGTGCGAACCTTTGGCCCACCGCGTCCACCAGCCCTCTGGGTTCATGAAGCATGGTTTTTATTGAAAAATCATGCCAGGTGCACGCTTGTAATCCCAGTACTTAGGCTGAGATCGGAGGATCCGGGTTCACGGACAGCCTCAGCTACTTAGTGAGACCCTCTGCAACTTAGTGAGACCATGTTTCAAAATAAAGAATAAAAAATAGGGCTGGGGGTGTAGCTTGAAGGTACCACAAAAAAAAAATATCATAAATGGTAGATCAGCTCTATAGACAAATGAAGGTCACAACTTTTCTCATCTAGAAAAGTTTCTCAAAGGCGACGGCTGTATTCTCTCACGTCGTGTGCTAAATACACACATTTATTAGTCATTTTGCCTCATAAAGCTTTCGTAAAAACATATCTATTGCCCAGGGGAAAGGATTTTGAGGCCAAAAATACTTTGAGAAGCATGTTTTCGCCTTCTGCCCTACTTTGTAAAGTCTTTTCCTCCTTTATGCTTTCCATTAATATCCTATATTATGGTACACAAACATTAGGGTGGATCAGAATTTCTAAGTTAATATACATTTTAAAGCCATTAGAAAAAGCACAGACTGTGTGGTTGCTCTTTTTATGAGAATGGAGATTGAAAGCAGCTGTTTTCCGAAGCACTAATGTACTTCAAACAATGATGTAATATCTAATGTACGTAACCTTTTAAAACCTGGTAATGTAGAAGACATTTAGATAGACTGTGGAAATAAGTCTCCATTTTACTTCCTGCAAAAAAGAAACATACATGGAGGCATGTGGAATTTTGTTTTGTTTTTTTTTTTCTTTTCATTTGGTATCTAAAGGCTATGATCCATAAATAAATGGACATAATACTCAATATAGAGATGGAATTGGCAAGCAGCTTCTCACTCTAACAAAAAAAAAAAAAAAAAAA
>PVJS01060371.1:0-11262 GCA_004027185.1 Glis glis | reverse complement strand
ATTCTGTGAAGAATTTCATTGGTATTTTGATAGGAATCATATTAAATCTGTAGATTGCTTTGGGCAGTAAGTCATTTTACAATATTGATTCTTCCAATCTATGAACAAGGGATATCTTCTCACTCTTAGGTTCTTATGTGTCCTTTTTTTTTTTTTTTTTGCGGTACCAGGAATTGAACCCAGGGGCATTCTACCTCCGAGCTACACCCCTGGCCCTATTTTTTTTATACTTTATTTTGAAACAGGGTCTCATGAAGTTGCGGAGGGCCTCACTAGGTGGAGAGAGAGAGAGAGAGAGAGAGAGCGAGCTGAGGCTGGCCGCGAACCCAGATCCTCCGGTCTCCGCCTCCCAAGTACTGGGATTACAATCGTGCGCCACCACGCCCGGCTTCTTATGTGTCCTTTTTAATTGCTTTTATCAATGCTTTATAATTTTCCTTGTAGAGATATTTCAGCTCTTTGATTAAATTTATTTTTAGATATTTTTGTAATGGGGTAGCTATTATAAATGGTTTTGCTTTCTTGATTTTAATTTTATATAATCATTATTGGCATATAGGAAAGCTACTGATCTTTGCATATTTATTTTATATCCTACAACTTTGCTAAATTCATTTATTCTAATTCATTTTTGGTGGAATATTGGGGGGTTTCTCTGCATAAGATCTTATCATCTACAAACTTGACAATTTGACTTCTTTTCCATTTTGATTGTCCTTAATTTCTTTTTCTTGCCTGATTGCATTGGGTAGGAGGTCCAGCAGCACAATGAATAAAAGTGGTTAAAGTGTTAATCCTGTGTTCTAAATCTTAGAGAGAATACATTCAGCTTTCCCCATTCAGTATAATGGTAGTTGCTATCTCGTTATAAATTATCTTTATTATGTTCAGATACATTCCTTCTGTACCTAATTTGTTCAGCATTTTTATCATGAAGGGTTGTTGAAGTCTATCAAATGTCTTTTTTACATAAACTGAAATGACAATATAGTTTTTGTTTTTCATTCTGTTGAGGTGGTATAAATCATGCTTACTGAATTGTATATATTAAACAAAACTAGTAATGAAAACAACATGCTATTGTCATACAGACACACAAGCTAATGGGACTAAATAGAAATCAAGAAGTTAACCTACACACTTAGAGCCAATTGATTTTGGACAAGTGTGCTAAGAACATGCACTGGAGAAAAGACAGTCAATTTAATAAATAGTTCTAAGAAAATTGAATATCCACATGCAGAAGAATAAAACTAGAATCTAATTCTTCACCAGTTACAAAAAGCAACTAAAGCTGGGAGTGTTGCTGCATGCCTGTAATCTCAGTACTTCGGAGCCTGCGACAGGAGGATCACAGGTTCAAGGCCAGCCTCAGCAACTTAGTGAGATCCTGTTTAAAAAATAAAATAAAATAAGGCTGGAGATTTAACTCAGAGGTAGAACACCACTGGATTCAACTTCCAGGTGCACGTGCGCAATGTGCGTGCGTGCGCACACACGCACACACACCCACACACCCACACAAAATCAACTCAAAGTGAATGTTAAAACTTGAAATTTCTGGAAGAGAACATAGGGAAAAAAGTTAAAAACAGTGGAATTGGAAAGGATTTTAGGGTAAATACTTCAAAAGCACACAAGAGAAAGCAAAAATAGACAAATGGGATTACATCATACTAAAACATTCTGCACAGTAAAATAAACAATCAAAAGCATGAAGAGACAACCTATAGAATGAAAGAAAGTATTTACAAAGTACACATCTGACAAGAGGTTGATATCCAGAATATACAAGGAACTCTAAAAATCAATAATAAAAAGAACAAATTACTCAATTAATAAATAACAATAGCCTAAATAGACATTTCTCAACAGAAGACAACAAATAACCAATAGGTATAAAAAATAAAAATGCTCAGCCTCATTACCAATCACAAAAATGCAAATAAACCACCAAAAGATATCACCTCACTCCCCTAAGAATGGCTATTATCAAAAAGACTAAAGTTCCTCCTCTATTATCTAAAGTCCCTCTTGTATCCCTAATTTCCACATGTGAGAGAAAACATATGACCCATCACTTTTCAGGGATTGGCTAATCTCACTTAACATAATGTTCTCCAGGTCCATCCATTTTCCTGAAAATGACATAATTTTGTTCTTTATTACCGAGGGGATCATGGCGGGGTGGAGGGAGAATTAATGAAGGAAACACTTCCATTGACATCATGTACATATGTGAGAATACCAATGTCAATCTCAATGTCATGTATGGGGAAGGGAGGGAGTGGGGAAGGAGTCAGGGGGAAGCTCACCAACTGCTGTGTGTGTGTATGTCACTATCATATGTACTACATTATGATGTAAGACTGTAATGCACCAATAAAAGAATGAGTATGGCTTGGAGGTAGAGAAAATGGAACTTTTATATACTGTTGGTGGGAATGTAAATTAGTGCATCCATTATGGTGAACAGTATGGAGGTTCCTAAGAAAAGTAAAATAAAGCTATGATATGATACAGCAATCCCACCACTGGATGTACATCCAAATGAAATAAAATCAGTATGTACTCATATCCTCATTATGACACTATTCACAATAGCCAAGAAATGGTAACAAGCAAAGTGTCCATCAACTGATGAATAAAGACAATGTGGCACATATACGTAATGGAATACTATTCAACCATAAAAATAAAATCCTGTCATTTGAGACAACATGGGTAGAAATAAGTATCCTTAGTTAAATGAAATATGGAAGGCACAGAAAGTCAAGTAGCTCATGATCTCCCTCATATATGGAATTTAAAAAAGTGGCTCTCAGACATTGGGAGTGGAATGGTGGTTACCAGAGGCTTGGGAGAGTGTATGTGTTGGCAGGGGGTTGAGGGAGGGGGGTTCATGGGAAATTGTTGATCAGTGTGTATCAGTGTGTACTAAATTATGAATAGACAGAAGCAAGAAGCTTTCGTTCACACAGTAGGAGGAATATAGATGACAATAATGTAGTATACATTTCAAAAAACTAGAAGGAAGGATTTCAAAAGTTTTTGCCATACAGAAATGGTAAGTGTTAACCTGATTGAAACATTATACAATATATACATTTTGAATATATACATTTTAAAATACTACATGGTACTCCATCAACATGTATAATTTTAAAGCTTTTATGTATCAGTTTAAAAAATTAACAGCCTCATACAGTTCCTATTTCTAACATGAAAAAATGATAACAACATAGGAACTTGGCCAGTTTCCAGTCTGCTGGCCTCCCCTACAGATTTTGGCCTCAAGACTGCAATATCCACCCTTACCTGAATTTCCAACCTGCCAGCCTGCCCTATGAATTTTCACCTTATCAGTCTCTAGAATTCTGTGAGCCAATACCTTAAAATAACTAAAAACAGTTCTGATTTTGAAGAACACTAGAACAATTTTATATATATATATATATACACACACACATATATATATACACACACATATATATATACATATATATATGTATGAATTACTACACTTCAAACTATTACTTATTTATTTTTATTATTTTTATTTTTTATTTATTGGTGCATTGTGATCCTACATCTTTATGAGTTTCAGGGACTTCAAACTATTGGTATATTTAAAACATTTCTGCATGCTTAAAATTAATTCCATATAAAAATTTTAAATGATCACAACCAGGACATTGCAGATAATCACATTATTTATTTGTCCTAATGAATCTACAAGTATATATTTGTATAAATGCATATGTTTCATGTATGAATACATATACTCACACTTTTTTTTTTTTTTTGCGGTACCGGGGATTGAACCCAGGGGCGTTCTACCTCCATGCTATGCCCCCGGCCCTATTTTTTATACTTTATTTTGAAACCGGGTCTCACGAAGTTGTGGAGGGCCTCACTATGGAGAGAGAGAGAGAGAGAGAGAGAGAGAGAGAGAGAGAGCTGAGGCTGGCCACTAACCCGGATCCTCCGGTCTCCGCCTCCCAAAGTACTGGGATTACAAGCGTGCGCCACCACGCCCGGCTCTACTCACACTTTTTATATACATAAATTATATATATTTTTGTGTGTGTATTTCACACTGAAATAAATGTTTTGTTAGCATTTTGATAATAGGATAAGAAAAGATATAGGGAAGTCCTAGAATGCAAAGATGGTATGTTAAAACCAAATTGAATCAAAGAATTGATCAACTAGAATATTCCCCAAAATATTAACATTCCATAAATAAACTGAAAATTATTGCAAGCCTGTTTTATATAATTTACAAATTCCTATAGTATATCATTGAAGAATAATATTTTAGTATTATCATTCAATCTCTGTTTATCTATCTACCTATAGCTCTGGATCAGTTCTTATTAGTTTATATATATCATTAAAGGGTACTCTATAAACAAATATGCTAGAGTGAACTATAATGTATAATTTGAAAATTTTTAGACATAAAGCTTTCCATCTTAAACTGTATAACTTAAAAATTATATGTCTATAACCTATTTGAGAACTCTTGGGTTTCTTTTTTTTTTTTTTTACATGAGGGACACTCTTGGAGTTATATATTCTATAGGTTTGGACAAACACATAATGACATGTGCCCACCATTACAGTATCATACAGAGTAGTTTCACTGCCCTAAAAATCCTCTGTGCTCTATCTACTCATGGCTATGTATATATTTTTTTTCTAGGAATCCAGTTAGTTCCAAATCTACCATATCTTGAAGGCATATAATGACACCTAGTTATCTTGAAAATGAAATTGCAAGTATTTAAAGCTTTCTGTAATTTATCACATCAGCAAATATTCATCCTCTTATCTTTCCATTTTATATTTTGTCAAACAACACAATCAAAGACTATCAATTCATCCACTATAGGCTCCAATAAACCATTATTTTATATAAAATTATATTCCTTCATTTTCCATTCAATTAAAAATAAATAAAATGCCATTTTAGGATTATAAACTAGATAAAAATATCACAGTACTTTAGAGATGATGAAAAATTACAGCCTGTTTTCAAGTACTGGTAATGTAATACCTGAAAACATCAATAATAGAAAGCCAAATAATACAAATGCCATGACTGATGTGGAAGAGAATTGAGAACACAAAAAAGGGAAACAATTTCAAGCTGGGTGTCTGGGAAATGCTAAATGGATGAGTTGGTTTAAATAAAACACGTGAAATTACAAGGACTTATCTAGATGACAAGTCAGCACATTTCTTAGTTCATGCATGCATTTCCTCTGATTGCTTTATTTACACCATCTCCTAATTAACTTCCATGGCAATTCTTTTTTTGGTCAATCTCTGTGTCATTAGTAAACATTTTTATGGTTTAAGATTTTTCACATTTTGAATCATCTATCTGTATGTATGTATAATATAAACTTAATTATATAATTCTCTTTTAAATTATATAATGATAAAATATTATCTTGAAGCATATTAGATATTGGTTATATATCAATTATATTATATATAATTATATATAATATGATTCCAATGTAATTGTAATTTGCATATTATATTATGTGTATAATTTCAAAACAGAATTATATATAATTATAAGTATATACCCACATATTTAAAAATCATGTGCTGTGATTATTACCAGATTCCTTTGTTCTTCCAGACAGTACTCAGTAGCATCCAAAGCTGGTGTTCAGTAAATGATAGTAACTCTAATTAACATTATACAAGTAACAAGAATTGCAATGTATGGAATTCAATTCATAAAGAGTGATTGATACTTTTTCTCCTCCTTCACCTCCTCCTACTCCTCCTTCTTTTTCTTCTTTTGGTTCTGGGGATTGAACCCAGGGACATTCTATCTCTGAGTTATACCCTCAGCCTTTTTTATTTTTTGTTTTGAAACAGGGACTTGCTAGGTTACTGAGAGACTCACTACACTGCTGAGGCTGACCACAAACATGCAATCCTCCTGTTATAGCCTTCCAAGTACTGGGATTACAAACATATGCCACTATGCCTAGCTGATATATGATTTTTTCTTGAAAAACATTTCTAGGGAACTTTACAAAAAAAGAATACCAACATTCTCAATACTATAAAGGAAGGGGAGAAATAACAATGTAAACATACCCTTCATACCTTGAGCCACATCCTTGGTTAAACATTTTTTGTGAACTATCTCTTTTCTGTCTCAGAGAAAAAAGAACCATATGGCTAATTAATTCTTATTTCTAGCCCATTTTCAGTTTATGAAATAAGAGAAATTTTATTTTCTATCTGGATTTACTTGTGACAATTTTGTTCAAATGCTCCTATATGGGCAAACCCCAAAAACTTGAGAAAAAAAGACCTTTGACTAAGAATAGGTCTCTGTCCCCATGATTTCTGGTTGGTATGCTTTCCCCCCAATTCCTTTTCTAGAAATGCCTTTAAAACAAAAATGATTAAATAACAAAAAGACTCTCCAATATCAGTATCAAAACACAAGTTTTCTGGAGTAGGCCCGTCCCTGTTGTTTTCACTTATGCAAGGGGCATTTCTTGTGTTCTGATTCCTCCCAGGATCCCAGTGCCTTGTCCATTCCTGGGGACTAATCAAAGAAGAAAAATAGAAGGTCATCTTTGGGTCACTGCTATTCAGTTTGCTGTGCCAAGCTGAAAACCCAGGCCATTAAATATGAAAATCCACTCATTGTCTCAGGCCTGATTGTATCCTGTCTTTCAGATCAGACTCACCATAGTCATAGCAACCCTAATAGGCGGATGTGCATTGGACCACATCATGTGCAGGGTGTCTTTGACTGAGAAAAGTTTTGTTGAAAATATGTGTGATTAATGCCCTCAACTATTATCTCTAATTGAACAGACATGAAAGGGGGCCACTTTGTCGGCCCAGATAAGCCTATTGCATGGCTATTAATGACATATTCAGCCCTTGCTGAATTAATCTATTATTGCCTCTTGTCTTTGGTAACCATAACATGTTGTTGGAAGGCTGTGCAAAATTTGAGTAACTGTTTGAAATACAGCTCCAGTAATCCTCTAGACATGGGTGTAAGAGATGAGGGAAAAGCTATTTTGTGGGTAATTGAATGCACTGTGCTGATTGCATTAGTATTGAGCAGTTGTTCTTTATTTTAATGTGTTTATCAGAGTGATGTATCACCTTAACATCATTAGTTATTCAGTAAGATTCACAGAGGCCCTCTATCCATACTATAACTAAAACAGAACATCAACAGGGAGACCCAAACCTTATGTTGGGGTATGAGTGTGTGTGTGTGTGTGAGTGTGTGTGTGTGTGTGTGTGTGTGTGTGTGAGAGAGAGAGAGAGAGAGAGAGAGAGAGAAAGAGGAAGGGAGGGAGAACATTCAAAGTAAAAACAATCAAAATGATTATGAAAAATATGCAGCTATCATCAACATTTATGTAATTCATGTAGAATACAACTTATGGAAGCTACAGATATTGAAGAATAAATTCCTACCAAATGACCTACATTCAATTCTGGAGGAATGGCCTCCCAAGCAAGATTGAATATGGAACAATTTGGATTATGATCAGGTGGGCAGAGAGGGATTTTCATGGAGACTTGAAAGATAGTTGTGTCTAAAGCACATATAAACCAAGTTAGCATTGACTATACTATTTACCAGAAGTAGGAACAAATTTTATCCCACAAGTTAATAAGTTTTTGAGAGAATTTGCTACATGAAGAATATTTATGATAACCTGTGTTGAGCAATATAAAACACGGAAAAATTATATATAGCAAGTTAAAACTGCAAGAAGAATGAAATCATTTGTAAATAAATTATAATGTATATTTGTCCTTGTCAAATATGGTCTTTTATAATTTGTTAACCTCTCGTTGGCTATTCATTTGTAAAATAATGGAATTAAATTTGCACATCATACATATGTGAAAATACATTCCAGAATGAATAAAGGGCCATGCATATGCGATCATACTATAGAGATATGATAGTCAATATAGTTTCAAAAATAACCTAGGAGTGTAAGATGTCCAACATAAATTTCAAATTTCTAAAGTAAGACGCTTCCAGATTTATCTACACAAAATTTTAAATTTCTATATACAAAATGGTACATAAAGAAGAAATGAAAGCCTGTATGAAAGACTTATAATCTAGAAAAAATGTTTTGATAATAGCACATAAAAGCATCTAATAACAAAAAGGACATTCAATTTAAGAGTAAAGTTGTGAAGTTGTCCATTAAAAAACTCAAAAGTATTGTGTAAACTTTAACATAAGACATAAGCAGAAAGAGAAATGAAAAATAAAACAATGTTACTATTTCCCCCCAAAAGAGTGGCAAAGTTTTAATTGACTATATCCATCATTAAAACCAGTATAAGTAGCCAGGCATGGTGGTGCACACCTGTAATCTACTTGGGAGGCTGAGACAGAGGATTGTAGTTCAAAGCCAGCCTCCACAATTTAGCTGGCCTTGTTTCAAAATAAAAAATGAAAAATAGGACTGCGGGTGTAGCTCAGAGACAGAGTGCCTGGGTTCAGTTTCCAGTTCCACCAAAAAAGAAATGTGTATAAACATAAGAATATTTTTGTATTTTTATTGTTAAGTAAGTTGACATAGGCATTGAAGGACAGCATATGAACACCTATGCTGAATCTTAAAATGAATATTTTTATAGATGCATAAATTAGACATAAGAAATCTACCACATAGAAATACAACTCTATATCTTCCTTTTTAAGAATCACATGCAAGTATAAGCTCCATCAATGAAGAAAGAGGTAAATCAGAGAAAAAAAATGTATCCTTTGAAAACCATGGAATCATTTAAAATAAGATGACGTTTTAAAACATCTCTAAACCATACCATAAGAAACAGTTCATAAAAGAATGTATATGGTGATTTCATTTATATAAACTAATTAAAAAATAAAATTTTTGTATGTGTGCACCCAGGTATGTAGAAAAAATCTGAAAAATAAGGAAACAACTTATAGTTATATGTGTATATATACATTAAATCATTTTTCTATATCCTTAGATACTACATAAAAAAATAAAATGTAGAAGATGTCTACCACAGGCAAAATCAAGCTTAAATTTAATAAAGAATGGTCAAAACTATGCATCCAGTTAAATTGGACTCATCCGCTAAGAAAATACTCTTTGTAGTACTGCAGGAAGTATTGTTTACTTATCCCATCTTAGTTTTTGTAACAGATCCATTTTTCCAGTCATAGATATGATCTTCTCAAGTTGTACAATTAATAAATGACAAACGTGAGATTCATATCCAAGTCTCCCTAACTATAAATTTTCTTTCGAAATACAATAATTGCTATCACATCTTGATTATAAAAGAAAGTTATTTGTCAATGCTGATAAATTGCTCACTTTTAAATATTTACAAATATTTACCTGTATCACAAAATGAAATATGGCTGAATGATTAAAATAATTTCTTAAATATAAAATCAACTAAACAAATAAGCATAAATGAATTATACATATATATTTATTTATACATACATATATAAATAGCTTATATAATGAAAAGATGCTTGTTGTTTTTTTTTTTTGATACTGAGGACTGAACTGAGGGGCATTCTACCTCCGAAGTACACCCCTCCCTTTATTATTTTTGAATTTTGAAGCAGGTTCTCCCTAAGTTTCAGCATGTCTCGCTAAGTTGCTAAGAGTGATCTTGAAACTGTCATCCTCCAGTCTCAGCCTCCTAAGTACTGAGAGAGATTACAGGTGTGTGCCACTGCACCCAGCTTGCTAGTGTGTGTGTGTGTGTGTGTGTGTGTGTGTGTGTGTATGTGTGTGTGGGAAATTATACAGAAAATTATACAGGAAATTTTGTTGCATGCTTTTTTTTCCTGCAAGCATGATTTTCCCCCTCCAAATCCATACAATTACTTCTCCACAATGTAGTCATCATTATCCTCCATAAATGTGAATTTGATTACATTGTTCTTTGCTTGAAACTTTTCAGTGTCTTTCATGTGTGTTTAAATTGAATTTAAACCTTTTAACACACTTTACCACTGGCAGCACATCAGTTAAATACCCAAACTCAGCTGGGCATGGTGGCACACACTTGTAATCCCAGTACTTGGGAGGCTAAGACAGGAAGACTGCAGGTTCAAAGCCAGCCTCAGCCACTTAGTGAGACTCTCAGCAACTTAGTGAGACCCTGTTTCCAAATAAAAAATAAAATAGGTCTGGGGGTGTAGCCCAGAGGGAGAAGGCCCATAGGTTTCATCCCCAGTATCTCACACACACACATGCACACACACACACACACACACACACACACACACACACACAAATGCCCAAACTCTGAAATAAGTCTGTGTTCAAATTCTGGATTCACAAAATCTTTCCTCTTTACAATTGGAAAAATTCTTAACTTCCCTTTATTTTAGTTACCTTATCTTAAAAATTAGTGTGATAAAGTGCCTATTAGATTATAAAATTTAAGTGAAAATGCAAAGCACTTAAAGTGCATGCACATTATTTAGTTCTAGTTTTGATTCTCACGTATTTTATTTGCTCAAATATTTATTTGTTCACAGTACATCTTTGCCTTTGAATGTCTGCACAAACATTTTGAAACATACATTTCATCCTCTTTGCCTGTCCAGGTGTTATTTTTCCCTGAGGTTTCAGGGACATTGCTTCCACCAAGCCAGTGCCAGATATACCTATTCAAAGATTTTGTAGTTTGATCCAATGTTTCTCTTATCATAACCCTGATGTCCCTGTAATAATGGAATTATTTTGACATGCCCACTAGAGTGTAATGTCCTAAGGCTATTGTACTTAAAGGTACTGGTTATGGAGTCCAACATACTTGATTTGGCTCCTTCTTACTCTGTAAACATGGCCACACAAACTCTCTCATGAATAGTTTATATATAAACTATAAAACTACATCCATGAAACCTTCCTTTCAGCATTTAGTAATGCCATTTATGTAGATCCCTTAGCACATACACATCAACGAGAACAAGTCAGTAACAAGTGATGCTTCTAAATATTATTTATCAACTTAAATCAGTGTCAGGTACAGAAGTGCCATTAAAACATTGGGTGGCTCTTATAAGAATTGACCTCAGTAAGCCGGGCGTGGTGGCGCACGCTTGTAATCCCAGTACTTTGGGAGGCAGAGACCGGAGGATCCGGGTTCGCGGCCAGCCTCAGCTTGCGCATGCGCGCGAGCGTTCTCTCTCTCTCTCTCTCTCTCTCTCTCTCTCTC
>PVJS01060370.1:0-11262 GCA_004027185.1 Glis glis | reverse complement strand
AATGCCCCTGGGTTCAATCCCCAGTACCACACACACACACACACACACACACACACACACACACACACACACATACACACACACACACAAAGATATCCACACAAAAACTTGTACACAAAATGCTCAAAGCAGCATTATTCATAATAGCCCCAAAATATTCAAATATCTGATCACTCACCTGATGAATGAGTTAGCAAAACAGGGCATATCCATAGAATGGGATGGTATTCAGCCACACAGAGGAATGAGGTACCAGTACATGCTATAAAACAGATGAACCTTGAAAACACCCTGCCAAGTGAAAGAACCCAGACACCAAAGATCACGCATGGTGTGCTTCCATTTATGTGAGATGTCTGGAGTAGGCAAATCCATAGAGACAGAAAGGAGATGAATGGCTGCCAGGGATGGGCAAAGAGGGAACTTGAGAGTGACTGCTAATAGGTATGCGGCTTCACACTGGGGGTGATGAAGATATTCTGGTTTTTTGTTTGTTTTTGTACTGGGGATTGAACCTATATACATTCTACCTCTGAGCTACACCCTCAGCCCTATTTGTTTATTTATTTATTCATTTATTTTGAAATAGGGTATCACCAGGTTGCTGAGAGTCTCACTAAGTTGCTGAGGCTGGTCTTGAACCTGTGATCTTCCTATCTCACCCTCCCAAGTACTGGGATTACAGGCGTGTGCCACCACATCCGTCTGATATTCTGGAATTTGATAGATGATTACACAACACTGTGAATATACTAAAAACCTCTGAATTGTATACTTTAAAATTTTAAATGGTTATAACATTGGATTTTATGCTATGTAAATTTTATCCCAATTCTTTTTTTTTTTTTTTTAGGCTACCAATCCAGGTAACTGGCATTTAATCCCACCAGGGAACCCTGGGAGCCTATTTAAGTATGCATGTTAGAGTTATCTCACGCAAGAGGAGAAGAAGCTGGGGAACTTACACACCAACTCCCATCAGGCTCAAGGTGGTTTCCAGGCGGGCATTAATTCTTCTGCACTTCTGTTCTGTCTGCATAAGGGGCTCCGATGGCCAGCCAGGCCAGCGAGCCCGGAAAGGGTGCAAGCCAGGAGCACTGACAGTCTCTGCCACTCTCTCATAGAGTTATCTTGGAATTAAATAAGACATTCTGTGTGCACTATTTCACAGTGATAGTCACAAAGTTCTCAATAAGTGTGAGTTATTTTTATGGAAGCCTCAATAAGGTTAAACAACTTGATCAAAACAGCACAGCTAATGCGAAGCCAGTATTTACGCAGATCTCTCTGCAGGACTCAGCCTTTCGTACAGAGAATTAAATTAACCAAATATATACTAACCAATCTTGGAAACACAAAGATCAGATGGCAGACGTGTCACCATGGCGTTCGGAGGATGTAATAAACATCTTTACATCTTCCCTCTCTCTCCTCCCCCTTCTGTCCCCTCTGTGGGGGGAGCAGCTGTTTTTCTGACAAAAAGGCCTTGAGGGTTGATGTTAGTATCTGCTCAAGTTGCCCAGCGCCTGAATATTATGTGGTTTGTTATGTAGGTGCTTATTTGAGATTCAAAGCCTGCACATTTGCGGGCTATTTAGTGCAAAGAACCACGGTATGTGAACACCTGAGACTGCAGGAGAGACGGGACACAATCCTCACTCACATGTCAGTCCTTCTATTCTCTGGAATATCCTGACGTGCAGTCCACTCGACAAAAGAGACGGGCTAGCACAGGAAGGTGGAGGATCTCTTCCCAGAATGCTCTACTCGAACTCCCAACCAAGGGCATGAGAGAGGGTCAAAGCGAGGCTCCAGGACTGCAGAACCCACGCCTACCTGATCAGGTAGTGGTTGATAAGAGTGTCGAAGTAGCTGTAGTACACGACATTGTTCACATGGCCGTACTGGTCATTGTCCTGCCACCTTGTCTGGATGGGCAAGAAGTACCGATAGGCCTCCTGCTGCCGATGACAATCCTCAGTTCTCTGGTTCTTTGATGATGTAGCCAAGGAGCGAGCATTCCTAGGAAGCAGCCTTGAAACCCAAGAGGTCATGGTGGCTGCAGCCTTAGAGAGTACCTTCAAGGAAAAAAGTAACAATGGATAAGAATGTTTTTCAGAAAACTTGATTTCAGCTTTACAAAAGCAACTGCATGAAAACTGGGAATGGACCCACCATATGATCCAGCTATACCACCCCTGGGTATCCTTCCAAAGGGACTGAAATCAAAATATTATAGTAATATATACATATCCATGTTTATAGCAGCACAATTCACAATAGCCAAATTATGGACTAGGTGTCCACCAACAGATGAATGGATTAAAAAACTATGGGATATATACACAATGGAATTCTACTCAACAATAAAGAACAAAATTATGTCATTTGCAGGAAAATGGATGAACCTGGAGAACATTGAGATTAGCCAGCCACAGAAAGTGAAGGGTTGTATGTTTTCTCTCATATGTGGAAGCTAGGGAGTAATCGGGATACAAGAGGGACTTGAGATAATGGAGCAGAAACCTCGGTGGAGCCAGGGAGGTGGTCTAGGGGAGGGCGGAGGAGAGGGAGAATTAATGAAGGAAATACTTCCATGGACTTATACATGTGTGAGAATCCCAATGTGAACTCAATATCATGTGTGGGAAGCAGGGAGTGTGGAGGGAGCTGGGGGGAAACTCACCAAGTGCTGTGTGCATGTATGTCACTATCACTATGAACTACATCATGATGTGAGACTATAATGCACCAATTTAAAAAAAGCAACTTCATTAAATTTTGGCCACTGGTTTCAAAAAGACACTAAATTTTTTTTCCCTATGAAATAAATCTTCCCTTATAATTCAGGTCCTTGTCACAAAACCCATGTGCTGTTTAAAAAGACTCCTTACTAAAAAGGTTTGGGCACACACTTCCAGAAACAACAGGTGAAGCCTTTGTTCGAATTTTACTAGAGGGAAGTTATAGTATGTTTGTATGGAGGTCTTTTGTTCTACAAAGTATTTTCAATGAGATGAAGTCTATAAAATCTCAAAGAGTATAAAAATAGAACTCGGGCCAACAGTGTACAATAAAATGTTTCTCAGAAAACATTTTCGATAGGTCCTGCTGGGCGTGGGGGCGCACGCTTATAATCCCAGTACTTTGGGAGGCGGAGACCGGAGGATCTGGGTTCGCGGCCAGCCTCAGCTCTCTCTCTCTCTCTCTCTCTCTCTCTCTCTCTCTCTCCCCTTAGTGAGGCCCTCTGCAACTTTGTGAGACCCAGTTTCAAAATAAAAAGGATAAAAAGTAGGGCCAGGGGTGTAGCGCAGAGGTAGAACGCCCCTGGGTTCAATTCCCGGTACCGCAAAAAAAAAAAAAAGAAAACATTTTCAATAGGTCCTGCCAACTGTAGCACATTAATTTTTAACAAATCATGCCTGGTAGAAAAAATTTTGAATATGCATATACAAAAGGAAGAAAATCCAATGACCCAATAATACCCACTATTAAGACTTCCATGTACATTATTCTAGTCTTTCATATCTAGGTATATATTTTTAATATATAAAACTGTATGTGTTGTTTTACAATCTCTTGCACTTAACAATAGATCACTAATGTATTTAAATATTCTTCTACATAATTTGTAACATTAAATTCAATTGTATTCCATTGCATTCCATTGCACTGACACACCAGAATTTATCAAATCCCCCATTGTTGCCTATTTAGGTATTTGATTTCAACTTTGGCCATGAGATGAAAATCTTTACAAATAAATCTTTATATGTATTCATGATTATTTTTCTTAGGATAAATTTCTAGAAGCAAAATTGTTAGGTCAAGGGGCAAAGGAATTGGTAAAGCTTTTGATATAAATTAATGCCCTCCTGAAAGATGGTTCCAATTTATCCCCTCCCCAGCAGTGTATGAGCAAGCCAATTTCCATGTCAATTTTAAAATGCTTTGTCAATTTGACTGTGTTCTCTCATTTCCATACAAATTTAATGAAATGTGCTAAGTGGAAAGATGACTGCTGCTACTAGCAATGATGGAATAACTAGTAACAGAGTAATCCCTGTGTTTGAGAACAACTATAAAAGCTAGATTAAATGTAAAAGAAGAGCTGTTGGAAGGTATTGGGAAATTATCGAGGCAGCAGGACTTTACAGGCTGCAACCCTGAGACAGGGTGACACACTGAGGTGAGGCTTGCATTTGCCGCTGCTGTTTCTCATCAGGATATTTGCCAATTTGCCATGTGGGGGATAAAGGCTGAAGAGATAGCAGCAACCTAGAGCTTGCAGTTATCTCACTGTGTTGGAAGAGGAGACAAAATTGAAAGGCCAACAGCACTCTGGAGAAGAGGAGCAAGCTGCAGAGACAAGAACCTGACGAGGCAACTTCCTCTCGCGGCATCTGATGACTCCTGAGCTGCTCCGAAGCAGATGGAAAAACCAGCAGAAAGCAATAGTCATGAGGCTGAAAATCGAGGGACGGAATAGGGGTCTCACTGCTGAAGATGCAAAAATTGACTTCCAGGGCTGCTGAGAAGAACAAGAACCTCAGGAAAACCAGCAAGAAAGTAAAAAGACAACCTACAGAGTGGGAGAAAATATTTACAAATCACATATGTGGTAGGGATCTAGTATCCAGAATATATAAATAACTTTTACAACTCAACAATAAAAAGATAAAATAACCCTATTAAAAAAGCAAATGTCTACCGTGTTCTCTTTCCTCTGCTACCCCAAAAGAGCTACTTCTTTAGAGTGAAGACAAAATAGAGCCGGGCGTGGTGGCGCACGCTTGTAATCCCAGTACTTTGGGAGGCAGAGACCGGAGGATCCGGGTTCGCGGCCAGCCTCAGCTCTCTCTCTCCCTGTCTCTCTGTCTCTCTCTCTCTCTCTACTTAGTGAGGCCCTCCGCAACTTTGTGAGACCCGGTTTCAAAAATAAAGTATAAAAAATAGGGCCGGGGACGTAGCGCGGAGGTAGAACGCCCCTGCGTTCAATCCCCGGTACCGCAAAAAAAAAAAAAGAGTGAAGACAAAATAAAATTGACCCTGATCGGCTTTGATCAAGGTTCTCTACCCATATCACCTGTCACCCGGCAGAAAAAAAAATTATCTCTGGAGGAACATAACATTTCCAGAACCTCTGCAATTTTTTATATACAAAGTCTGCATTCAACCAAAAACTGCAAGGGCTCCCAGGAAAGAGGTATACATGACAAAAACCCAAAAGACTTTTTTAATGAAATAAAAACAGACTAAGATTTTAAAATGACTATGATTAATATGTATCACAGATAAAGAACTAATATATATCCCTGCTACATAAAGAATTCTAAAATTGAGGAGGGAATCAGAATCCTAACAGAAAAATAAAAGCAGACAATGCACAAAGAAAGACTTTAACATGCTCTGTAAACTTATGAAAAGTTGAACAACATCATTCATATTAAGAGAGGTACACATTGTAAGTATACAGAGGCACCACTTTTCAATTATCGGATTTGGAAACATTACAAAGTTTGACATGACGAGGAAAGAGACCCTCTCAGACACTGTTGGTAGGAATGTCCCCACCATTAAGGAGAATAATATGATAATATCTAATAAGTCTATTGTGAGTTTTACCCCCTGACTCTCATCTAAGAATTAACCTTGAAGATATGCCTTCAAAAATACAAAAATACCTATGAACAAGGTCTATCACCATTGACAAGGGGAAAATATCGGCAGGCGGGCGGGGACATCTATAAGAGATTGGCTGAATAAACTGTGGCACAGTCACACACAGCTATAAACAGACTAAAGAAGAGGTGATATGGAGTGATTTGCAGGATATATTTGTTGTCAGCCCCCCAAAAAATAAAGTGCAAAGAACATATATAGTATGCTACTTTTGTGTAAAAAAGAAGAGGAAATAAGAATATAAATTTACTGTATTTATATTTGCAAAAAGAAACTCGGGAAAGTTGAAGCAGAAACTAATGAGGGTGCATTAACAAGGTCGATGGGCTGAGGAAGGGAGAGTAACACTGTTCTGACGTGCTTTTTTGTGTTTTGGGATTTGGAACTGTGTTAATGTTTTAGGTGATAATGATGATGTTAATGATGTGGGGGTGTCTCCTTTAACATTCTCACAGTATAATCCAAAATAACTGACCACACAATTTAGAGGAAGGAAGATTTACTTGCTCACAGCTTTTGGAGATTTGGGGTTTAGTCCATGTGAGGCCAGGGTCTGTGGATCTCAGGGCACAACAGTGGGAAGCAGAGAGAGGAAGAAAGCAAGACTCAGCTCTCACTTCATGGAGCCAGAAGCAAGAAAGAGCACAAGCAAAGGGATTCAAAGACAAAAGCACAGTCCCTAAGGCCACACCCCCAGGGACCCACCTTCTCCAGGCACACCCCACTTGCCTAGGTTACCACCCAGTAAATCCATTACAATGGATTTATTCACTGATGAGATCGCAGCCCTCATGACTTAATTACACAAACTCTGAACATTAATACATGAGCTCTTCAGGGGACATTCTAAATATTGTCAAAATGGAATTTTTAAAAATTCAAGTAAGCCAGGCATGGTGGCGCACACTTGTAATCCCAGTACTTGGGAGGCTGAGATAGGAGGATCATAGGTTCGCCACCAGCCTCAGCTACTTACTGAGGCCCTCTGCAACTTAGTGAGACCCTGTTTCAAAATAAATAATAAAAAATAGGGCTGGGGGTGTATCTCGGAGGTAGAATGCCCCTGGGTTCAATCCCCAGTACCGCAAAAAATAAAAATTCAAGTACATGTTACTTAGAAAAGATACATTTTAAACATAAGGATGCAGAAAAATTGAGAGTAAAAGAGTGGAAAGCATACATTAACAAGTAAAAAGGATGCCGTAGATATGCTAATGGCAAACAAAATAGATTTTAAGATAAGAAATATTGCTACACTTAAAAGAGAGACTTTCAATGAAGATGAACGGTCAATTTAACATGAAGATTTCATAACATAGCCTCAAATTTATGAAATAAAAATTAACAAAACCAAAAGCATAATAGACAAATTCCCAGTCACAGTGTGTAGCTCTATTACACATCTCTCAGGTGAAAAAAACAAGCTGAAAGAAATTAGCTAAAATATAGAAAATTAGAACAACATGATTAATGAACACCACAGCACCAAACCATTATAGAATACACATTAGTTTCAAGCACATTTGGATCAGTTACCAAAATAAAACGTGTTCTGGGCCATAAAGCAAGTCTCAGTGATGTAGGATAGAAGAAATAAAAGAAACAGTTAGAAAGAAGATATAAAGGAAGGACAAGGAAATATAATTTCAATTCAGAAGTTCCCCATACTTTTCTGGGCCTGCCACTCCCTACGCCAGTCTCTCAGGTCTATCAGTCCCAAGTTCCTGGGAAATCTAAAAATTTTAAAGTTAACAAAAAATTCACTCATTTATGATAATTACCTTGGGCATTGTTAACTAACCCCCCCATAAGTAGTTTAGACAAAGAGAAATATAATATTTTGAAGAGCCTATAATTTAGAGGATTTTCCAGCATTATCTACTGATCATATCTATTGATCAGATAATGGAGAGCACATCAGCCCCAGGATCCTGAAAATGACCAGACCACCATACACCAGCTTGAGATTACTGACCCGATGTCACCTGACATCTCTCTCCACACCCACCCTCCACCAGGTTTCCTTTAAAAGAGAAGCTGCAAACCCCAAAGCATATCTTTCTCCTGAGATGGCCTGAATTCTCTCTTGAATGTATATTTCATGCTTTCCTAAATACACCTCTGTGTCTCTACTGAAATTCTTTTCCACACCTATGTCAAGAACCCTGCTAGTCCTGGGTTGAGTTCCCCCCTCTCTCTGGGAACTCCTCAGAACCCTCTTCCAGAGCTATCGCTTCTCCCATGACATCAACAAGTTCCAAAGAATTAAAACCAAACAAGTATGTTCCTTGACCACAGTGGAATTAATCTAAAAATAAATAATAATGACAACAAAAAATAATTCTTTAAAAAATCCCCCAAATGCCTGAAAATCAGCCAATAAAGTTGTAAATAATTTGAGTTAAATAAGAACTCACATTGGAAATAAGAAAATATTTTCAGGGCCGGGCGTGGTGGTACACACTTGTAATCCCAGTACTTTGGGAGGCGGAGACCGGAGGATCCGGGTTCGCAGCCAGCCTCAGCTCTCTCTCTCTACCTAGTGAGGCCCTCCGCAACTTTGTGAGACCCGGTTTCAAACTAAAGTATAAAAAATAGGGCCGGGGGTGTAGTGCCGAGGTAGAATGCCCCTGGGTTCAATCCCCGGTACTGCAAAAAAAAAAAAAAGAAAATACTTTTCAACAGAATGATAATGAAAATATGAATATAAAATTTGTGGGATACAGCTAATCTGTGCTTAGAGAAAATATAATGGTTTATTGAAAATCTAATAATGGATATTAAGGACCCATCCCAAGAAGCTTGAAAAAAAAATCCCAGCAAATTAAACTCAAAGAAACCATAAGAGAGAAATAGGAAAGATAAGGACAAAAATCAATGAAATAGGAAAACGTGTATAATAGAGCAGAGGTAGGCAAACTTTTTCTATGAAGGGACAGATGGTAAACATTTTAGACTTTGTGGGTCATAAAATCTGTCACAACTTCCCCACTCTGCCATTGTAATGCAAAAGCAGGCATAGTACATAAATGAATGGATGTGGCTATATTCCAATAAAATTACATTTACAAAAACAGGTGGTAGTTTAGGTTTGACCTGTTTAGTCATATTTTGCCAATCTCTGCAACAAAGGTCCACAAAAAGTATTCCAAGGGCCAAAAGTGGGTTCTTTGGGAAAAATAATTAAAATTGTTAAAATCCTAGTATGATTGTAAAGAAAAAATAGAGGGCAGAAATTATCAGTACAATAAATGAAAAAGGGGCATCACTACAGATATTAAAGGCATTAAAAAGTTGAGACATTTTGAATAACTTTAGCCCAATAAATTTAATGATTTAGCTGGGTGTGGTGGTGCACGCCTATAACCCTAGTACTCGGGAGGCTGAGACAGGAGGATCGCAGGTTCAAAGCCAATCTCAGCAACTTAACGAGGCTCTTAGCGACTTAGTGAGACTGTTTCCAAATTTAAAAGAAAAAAATAGGGCTAGGGGTGTAGCTTGGAGGTAGAATGCCCCTGGGTTCCATCCCTAGCAACACACACACACACACACACACACACACACACGCGCACACACACACACACACACAATTAATTAATGATTTAGAGGAGATGAACAAATTTGTTTTCCAAAACAGACACAAAAAGAAACAGAAAATCCAAACCTTTATGTCTACTAGTTATATGAATCAGTAATTAAAATCCTAGCCACAAGGAAAACTTCCAGCCCAAATGGAATTCATTGGTAAATTCTTTAAACATTTCAAGAATCAAAATCAATCTCATACAAATTATTTTGAACACAGATAAAATGAAATCACTTCTGAACTCATTTTATGAGGCCTATATAACCTGAAACAAAACTCAACAATAAAGGAAAATTGTTGTAAGAAAGAAAAAGTATAGGCCAATCTCACTCATTAATATAAATGCAAAAATTTGGCTTGTGATAAGTAAAAAGAATAAATCTTAGCCAAGTTAATTTATAATAGTTACACAAGGCTGATTTAATATTTGAAAATCAATAGAAACTCACCCCAGTTGATTAAATCAATAAAAAAAATCTATGTAGTAACCAAACAGATACAGAAAGAAAGCATATGATGAAATTCAATGCTCACTCATGAGTTTTTAAAATCTTAACAAACTAAAAAAAAGGGAACATTAACCAATAAACAATATCATTTTAAAGATTAACAGTAAATATATTAATGGTAAAATGGTGAAACATTTTCCCCTGAGATTGGGAGCAATATTGGTGTCTGCAAGCACCCCTTCTGTTAAATATTACACTGGTGGTACAAAGAAAATAAAGTTATTTTAGAGTTTGGTTTTTTTTTTGGAAAAAAAAAATTCATTGTTCACAGATGATATGATTGCTAACATAAAATATTCAAAATAATCTATTAATAGACCATTAAGAATTAAGAAGTGAATTTATCAAAGTCACTAGGTTGTAGACACCACAGTTAAAATACAATTGTATTTCTACATACTAACACTAAAAAATTAGAAAGTGAAATTTTAAAAGAATACCATCATTATAATGCAAAAATTTATTAGTATAAAATGCAAGCTACCTATATAGCATCAAAAGCATCAGGAAAAAAATCAAAAGCATCTAGGAAAAGCAATCTAACAACAAATGTGCAAGAGCTATACATTGAAAACTACAAAACACTGCTGAGTGAAATTAAGTAAGTTCTATATAAGTGCAGGGAAATACCATGTCCATAGACTAGAAGATTAAGTATTGTGAAAGTTTCAATTCTCCCCAGTTGCTCTACAGGTTCAATCTAATCCCAAAGTCCCCACCAGCTTTTCTATGAAAATTAATAAACAGATTCTAAAGTTTACATGAAAAGGCAAAAGATTTAGAATAGCCAAAACAGATATGAAAAAGTAGAAGAACTTACATTATCAAATACCTAGATTTGTTACAAAGTATAGGATAGTTAAAATCACGATATAGAGAATGTTCCTATATATATTTTATGTGTACATTTATTTTAATTACACAAATATTGGTTATATTATACATGTTTGCTATGATGGTTTTTGATCCCTAACATACATAACTATTCTGAATTTTAGTAAACTGTACTATTAATAGTCACTAGATGTCTCTACACATAGGCCATTAACAGATTATCAACATAGAATTATGAAATGAACATGAGTTTCAGATTCAAATAAATCTATATTTAAGTCCTTAAAAAATAGTGGCATGGTATAGTCACGTGATAGATAAATATACTAATGGAACAGAATAGAGAGTTTAGGAAACAGACCCACTCATATAAGACCACCTAATTTATAAAACAAATACTATGAAATACAGTAAATGACGTAGAAGGGACTTAGAAAGGAAGAAGAAGAAATCTTTAGATGGACAAAGAAGGTGACCTAACTGAGGGAGTTGGGCGGGGAGTGGAGGGAAACACACTATAGCACATGATGTACATACACAAACCTATAAGACTCAATTACTATCTGGAGCATGAAAGGGAGGGAAGGGGGAAGGAATAGGGTGGGATTGGAAGGAGGGCTAAATGTGCAATGTGTGCATGTATGATGTTCA
>PVJS01060369.1:0-11263 GCA_004027185.1 Glis glis | reverse complement strand
ATCTTAGAGTAGTTTTGATTTGCATCTCCCTGATTGCTAATGATATTGAACATTTTTTCATGTACCTATTGGCCATTTGTATCTCTTCTTTCGTGAAGTGTCTATTCATTTCAGTTGCCCACTTCTTGATTGGGTTGTTTGTTTTCTTAGTGTAAAGTCTTTTAAGTTCTTTGTATATCCTAGATATTAGACCTCTGTCCGAGGGGTAGCTTGCAAAGATCTTTTCCCATCATCAAAATGGACATCCTGCCAAAAATGATCTACAGAATCAATGCAATCCCTATCAAAATACCAACATCATTTTTCTCAGAGCTAGAAAAATCAGTCATCAATTTCATATGGAGAAACAAAAGACCCAGAATAGCCAAAGCAATTCTCAGCAATAAGAACCATGCAGGAGGTATCACAATTCCTAACATCAAATTATACTACAGAGCTATAGTAATAAAATCAGCATGGTACTGGCACAAAAACAGACACATAGACCAGTGGAACAGAATAGAAGATACAGAAACAAGTCCACAAACTTATAGCCAATTGGTTTTTGACAAAGGCGCCAAACACATACATTCGAGAAAGGACAGTCTTTTCAACAAATGGTGCTGGGAAAACTGGTTATCTACCTGTAGAAAAATGGAGCTGAACCCTTACCTCTCACCCTGCACAAGAGTCAACTCAAGATGGATCAAAGACCTGGAAGTTAGACCAGAGACTGTGAAATTATTAGAAAAAGCCATAGGTCCAACACTCCATCATATAGGCACAGGTAGAAACTTCCTCAACATGACCTCCAAAGCACAGGAAATTAAAACAAGAATTAATAAGTGGGATAGCATTAAACTACAAAGCTTCTGCTCATCAATGGTTTATCTATCTTCTTTATTTTTTTGACAAACCAGCTTTTGGTTTTGTTGATTTTTTCTATTTTTATTATTCTCTAATTGATTTCTGCTCTGATTTTAATAATTTCCTATCTTTTACTGGCTTTGGGGTTAGACTGTTCCTGTTTTTCAAGGGCTTTGAGGTGTGTCATTAGGTTATTTATTTGGTGATTTTCTGTTCTTCTTATGTGAGCACTCAGTGTTATCAATTTTCCTCTTAATACTGCCTTCAGAGTGTCCAAGAGATTTTGATATGTTGTGTCACTGTTTTTGTTTGTTTCTATGAATTTCTTAATTTCTCCCCTTATTTCTTCTGTGACCCATTCCTCATTCAGCAGTGTGGTGTCTGAACACCACACTGCTGAATGAGGTTTCTCTGGGTCTTCTTATGGTTGATTTCTAGTTTCATTCCATTATCGTCTGAAAAGATGCAGGGGATTATATCACATTTTTTGAATTTACTAGTACTCATTTTGTGGCCTAGGATATGTTCTATTTTAGAGAAGGTTCCATGAGCAGCTGAAAAAAATGTGAATTCAGCTGTAGTTGGGTGGAATATTCTTTATGTGTCTATTAGGTCCATTTGGTTTATGGTATGCCTTAGGTCTGAGGCATCTTTACTGACCTTTTGTCTTGAAGATCAACCTAGTAGTGTCAGAGGGGTATTGAAGTCTCCCAATATTATTGCATTGGGATCTACGTGTGACTTAACGTCATGAAGAGTTTCTTTTATGAAAGTGGTTGCACCTATGTTTGGGGCATAAATGTGGACTATTGTTACATCCTTTTGTTAGATCGTTCCTTTTACCAGTAAGAAATGACCTTCTTTGTCTCTTCTGATAAGTTTAGGTTTGAAATCTAATTTGTCTGATATCATAGGTGATATTCCTTCTTGTTTTTGAGTTCCATTAGCATGGATTACCTTGCTCCATCCCTTCACCTTTACTTTGTGCGTATCTTTACTTGTAACGTGTGTTTCTTGCAGGCAGCATATAGATGGATTGTGAATTTTAGTCCATTTTGCCACCATATGTCTTTTGAGTGGGGAGGTGAGGGGCCATTTATATTCAGCGTGATTATGGAGATGAGTTTTAATTCCTAACATTTTGAGTTTTAATTTCTGTTTGAGGTAGTGTTTGTTCTTCTTTGCCTAGTTGTTCATTTGATGGAAATCATTGTTTCTCTGGTTCTGGCATTTATTATTTCTTCTTTGTAATTAATTTCTTTGCATATTTTCTTCTAGTGCTGGTTTGGAAGACATAAAGTCTTTCAGCTTCTGTTTATCGTGGAAGGTTTTTATTTCCCCGTCAAATTTGATAGATATCTTTGCTGGGTAGATAAATCTTGGTTGGAAGTTTTTTCTTTCATAGTTTGGAATGAGTTGCTCTAGGCCCTCCTGGCTTTCATTACTTGGTTTGAAAATTCGGGAGTGATTCTTACTGGTCTCTGATCTTGTCCAATGGGGGTTCTATATGTTTCCTGTACCTGTGTGTTGACCTCTTTTTCTGTTTGGCAATTTTCTAATAGTACCTCTCTGAAAAGATTATTGATTCCTTTTGTTTCAGCTTCTATACCCTCTTCTATGCCTATTATTCTTAGGTTTGCTCTTTTAAGATTGGCCAAGATCTCTTTAATGTCCAGTTCATGCTGTTGAATTGTTTTTTCTAAATTATATACTATGTGTTCATTTTTGGAGAGGTCATCTTCTAAGAGTGAGATTCTGTTTTCCACGTGGTCTAGTCTATTGTTGATTGTTTGTATTGATGATTTCATTTCAATTATTGCATCCTTGACTTCCTTCAGAGCTTCTTTTTGATTCCTTTTCAGGGGGTTAGATTCTTTGTTTATTTCTTTCTGTGAGAGAAAAATAAACTTCTATTTGTTTAATGTGTTGTTACTAACAGCAAAACAAATCCTAATTGATGTATTATATAGCTGAAGAGGTAAGAAATATTATAATATGAAGTAGATTAAAAGAAGCATTCAAGCCGGGCGTGGTGGCGCACGCTTGTAATCCCACTACTTTGGGAGGCAGAGACTGGAGGATCTGGGTTCGCAGCCAGCCTCAGCTCTTTCTCTCTCTCTCTCTCTCTCTCTCTCCTTAGTGAGGCCCTCTGCAACTTCGTGAGACCCAGTTTCAAAATAAAGTATAAAAAATAGGGCCAGGGGCATAGCGCAGAGGTAGAACGCCCCTGCGTTCAATCCTCAGTACCGCAAAAAAAAAAAGAAGCATTCATTATATAACAACATCCTGGTTCACACAAAAGAGAGTAGCCAAAAGTGGTTCAGAAAAGTCTTCTGCCTCCACAGAGCAGTCAAAGCTATGCTTTTGGAGCCAGGCATGGTGGCACATGACCATAATCCCAGCACCTGGGAGGCTGAGATGGAGGATAGCAGGTTCAAGGATAGCCTCAGCAACCTAATGCGACTCTGTTTCAAAACAAAAAATAATAAGGACTGTGGTGTAGCTTGGAGATAGACCCCCCTGGGTTCAATTCCCAGTACCAAACACACACACACACACCACACACACACACACCACACACACACACCACACACACACACCACACACACACACACACACACACACACACACACACACACATAATATGCTTTCAGAATGAGAATCTGATCCCATAAACTCTCAAGTTTAAAACTATCCTTCACCTGGGATAAATATTCTTAACGTGGTGTTTAATCCCCTGTGTGACTGGACCATTCTATTCCTCCAAACTCATTTCTTCCCGGAACCCTAACCCACTCTCTGAGGTCTAGCCACACTGGCCTTTCAGTTCCTTGTTACAAGATTCCTAGCTGGAAGCAGCAGATTGTACATTGAGTATATTTTCCAAGTAAATACCTATTCTAAGATAAAAATTTTCTAGACTATAATGAATGAAAGCAAGATCATAATATGTGTAAAGCAGATGGTCAAAAGGTGTCTCCATGTGTCACCTCCCCCACTCCTGGCCTGGCCCACCCCTAGACTCACTCCCCTAGTTGCAGAACCTAGCTCTGCCCTTCATCAGACCCTCTAAATTCCCTCCCATATTCTGTTCCTCCATTATCTTGTCATCCAGATGACTTTCATTCATTGTTCAGGAATCAAATATCCCTGTCAAATTTCCCTTTATAGTTGCTCATCCTGTCACATAATACTGTATGATTGTTTGATAACACGTCAGTTTCCTCATGGATCTGGTTTCTGTGAATATTTGACAATATATTGGTTTTCCCCTACTAGACTATAAGTTCCACAAGTCAGAAAATATGTTGGTTTAGTTCATCAGTGTATCCCCAGAGCAGAGCACTGTGCCTAGCATATTGCAGATTCTTAATACCTGTTGGAAGAATCATTGAAAAACCCAAGGCTGAGACAAAAGAATGGAAAACTTGATAGGTTGAGAAGGAGCTGAGTAAAAAGCATATAATCATGGTGGCATGGAGTGGATGACATGGGAAGGGAAGGGCTATAAGCCACTGTTCTGGGTGATGAGAGAAATATGAAGGAATATAAAGCATAGTCCCTGCCCTCAAGAAATGTATCATTTATGGTACAGTGAGACTTATGCAAAAGAAAGAATAGTCAATTAACAATGAAAGACAAAAGAAATTATTGAGTGGGACCAATAAACATGTTCTAGTAGTTCAATGTCAGAAAAAATGTACACAGGCTAGAAAAAGTCAGATAAATAATAATTTTTAAAAACTTGTTATAACCAGAGATTATGTTAAGAACTTGACATATATTATCTTATGTATTACAACAGCCTATGAGTAAAATAAGGTAAGATATTAGTATCCTTATTTTAAAGATGCAGCCAAAGAGTTTAAATATGCCTAAGTAATGAAGCTTATGCCTGTAATGAAGAATTTCAACCTTGGCCATCCTGAATCCAAAACTAGATAACTAACACCTATGTTATAAAGATGAGAGCTCAGCTGGACTCTATAGGATCACCCTGGGATTACCTAAGCAGAAAGAATGTATGAACGAAAATTAGGCAGGGAGTATAGGCCCCTAAAGCAAGATATGAAAAATAAAAATGAAATTATTCATACTAAAAATTAAGAGGAAAACCTCATTCTAGCCATAGTTAGAGGTCCTTATAGTAGTAGAACCCAAGATGAAGATGGGGATAGAATTGGGGCCAGGTAAAGTCACTATTAGTGAAGGAATATTCAGCTTTTATCTTACAGGCCACTGGAAGTGATGATAGAATCTTGAGTTGGCAAATGCCAAAATGAAAATGGTAGC
The DNA here is from genome assembly GCA_004027185.1 of Glis glis. NCBI lineage: Eukaryota > Metazoa > Chordata > Mammalia > Rodentia > Gliridae > Glis > Glis glis. The sequence goes on along the minus strand of PVJS01060369.1, from coordinate 6,124 downwards.
CTGGTCAGATTGGAGTGGGAAAAGAAAAGAATCGATTTACATAGGAAAACTTGGCACACTTTAGATCAAAGAATCTTAAGACTGAATAGGACTGTAAAGATCACTTAATAGCGGAACTCATTTAACAATAAATACTGTAACCCACACAATTTAAGTGACTTCCTAAAAGTTGGCATTTTCTATTTTTTTTTTCACTATGACACAGGTGTCAAATGAAAGACAAGCAAAATGAGAGAAACCAGAATCAAAAATAACTCCCAGATTTTAGGTCAGAATAATTTTAAAACTAATGGTTTTAAACCCCTTTATCAGATAAAAGGCATTCAAAAATAATCTTTATAGTGAATAGACTCTAAGAAGGCCCCAGTGATCTTCAACTTCTGATGCTCTTACCCTTTGTAATGCCCTTCCCTTGAGTGTGGGCAGAATAGGGTAACATTTCCATGATGAGACTATAAGAGATTGTAACCTTTTACTTGCAAATAGAAGTTCTAACTTGCTTTCTCTGGTAAAGCAAACTGCCACATTGTGAGCTGCATTATAGAATGGTCCACGCAGCAAGGACTTAAAAGTGACTTCTGATTGACAACTAACAAACCGTGAGGACTTTGGCTCAATAGCTTCAAGTTCCTGAATCCTGCCAACAACCATGTGAACTCAGAAGCAAATAGTTCCCCATTTGGATGAGACCAAACCATTGACTTCATTGAAGGCTTTGTGAGAGATCCTGAAGAAGGGAACCTTGTTAACTGGTACTCAAATTTATGACCCACAGAAACAGCAAGATAATAAATGTGATTTTAAGCCATTAAATTTGTGATAATTAATCATACAGCAATAGACAACTAATATAATACTATTTGAGAGCAAATGCTAAATTTGGTTTGAAGTGATGGAGGAATCATATGTAGTTTCTGTGATGCACCCAGGGGTAGAATGTGTTTCTGAGGACAATCAATTGGTAGACAGAGAAAAACCAGATAGATATATAGATATATGTAAATTTCAACCAAGACATATGGCAGTGAAAAATAAAAACAAAATTATTCATACTAAAAATTAAGAGGAAAAGCTTTAAAAGAACTTTGAGTAACAAAAATAGGATATGGTTTGGAGAAAGGATTTTTCTAAAAAAATAAAAATTCATACAAGCACAAAATAGATATTGGTAGTACAATGGGAAGAAAAAGAATAAGTAATTAAAACTATTATGCTATGTGCAAACTTGTAAACCACAGTAAAAATTCAGCAGCTCTTGGATTTTTGCTCTCAGTGCTTGTCTTTCACTTACAATACTATCTAATTCATAAGCAGCACAAATCTAATGGTCAAAGTATCCTTTAAGAATAATAAACCATGAAGGTATTATTATTTTAATATCTTAGCACCACCAATTTGGAATAATATAACTAGAAATTCCAAAACATCTTCAAAGGTACTCTTCCAATTTACCTTCAATTATTGTAATCCTGCTTTTAAAAGTTAGGTTGAATACTTATTCTACTATTCCTTTCTTAATAAGAACAAATTTTAATATTATGGTGGTCACAAATAGAATTTACTTTTCATTAAAAGAAGGAATTTCAATACCTAGACTATCCTTAATCTACTTGGTAATTTGGAGTTCATCACAACAGAAAATGAAAAAATATAATTGACATTGTAGGACATATATTTTTAAAATCCATCTTCATTTCAATATAGGGGTTTATAAAGTTTCTAGAGAATCCACTTATTAGCAATGTATTAGTTCAGAGAAAGGAGGGTTCAGTTCTACACAGGTAGGCATGAAATAGTTAAACTATAAACATCCACCTCCCCCAAACCAACAAAATGAATCTTATTTATTTTTAATTGTTGATTTGGCTTAATTTGTTTTTTCCAGTTTTTAATTTGTTTTTTCCAGTTTTGTTGAGATATAATCTATAAAAGTTGTATTCATTCAAGATATACAATATGATTTATATATATATTGTATAAAATATTCAAGATGTACAGTATGACTTACATATGTATATATTGTTAGATGATCACCACAGTCAAATTAATTAACACAGCCACCACACACATAGTTGCCATTTTGTATGTGTATAGGGCTGGGGAAGGGGAGGTGAAAAAACTGTTTCCATAATGGCTCTAACAATTTATATTCCCACCAACAATATACAACAGGTTCCCTTTTCCCCACACCCTAACATTTACATCTTTTCTTCTTGATAACAGCCATATCAACAGACCCCCAGTGGAACTATATTTGGGGATAGGGCTTTAAAGAGCCAGTTAAGGTTAAATAAAGTCATAAGGGTAGGGCCCTAATTCTAAAAGACTGGTGTATTTCTAAGAAGAAGACACCAGAGGGGCATATGCAGAGGAAAGGCCATGTGAACACAGTGAGCAGTTTGCCATCTGTCAGGAGAAACCAATCCTGCTGGCACCTTGATCTTGAACTTCCAGACTCCAGAACTATGAAAAAATTAATTTCTGTTGTTTAAGCCACCCAACTTGTGATGTTTCATTACAGCAGCCCATGTAAACTAACACACATCTCTTTTGCTCATCCACTACCTCACATAATAACCTGCACAGGCATTCAAGGAATATTTCTGAGTAAAGGAATGAATGCCAATCAGAGATAGCTTGAGAGAAAGAAAATACAGCTTTTGTAAACTAGAAAAGATGTTGCTTGACAAACTGCAGGCAGAGATGTTGAGAATTATCTACATAGGAATATAAAGAAGTGACCTGGGTCATGTAGACAGTAAATGCTGTGTGGGAGGGCATAAGAATCAAACACTGATATGTCCACATGCAGAACCAGGATGATAAGAGTTGATAGGTTGAACAAGGTAGAATTGGGACGACTCCCACGAGGGGGGATGGTCATCAGTTGGAATATAGACATTAGAACCACCAAATCCCATTTTTGTAGTTTATTATACATTGATCATATTCATTTCTATATATGTGTATGTATTTTGTATGTGATCATATTCTAGAGTACAGGATTTTTCTCTCAACTTATCCTTTTGTTAACATTATTAAGCTCTAAATTAAGGAACCCCTTAAATAATCATGGAAGAGAAGACACTACGCAAGAGGATAGGAGTGGCCACTTTAAAAAGTATGCTCATATAAATTTGTTCCTGCTGGGAATTCAGCCCCCACACACTGCTCTACAGTGGAAATGGGGGTCCAGAATACCTGTTGCAAAATTTTTAGCCCCATCACAATTTTAGAAATATTTCTGAACTTCGAGGTTGACGATGTTCAAATGCTATCTAAAGCATTTATGATTCAGGGTTCTCCAGAGAATCAGAACCAATATGACTTACATGGCATGTCTAAAATTTGTAGGGCAGGCCAACAGCTGAAAAAGCAGGTGGCATTTCTATGCTACAATCTTAAGGCAGAATTCCTTCTTCTCTAGGAAACATCAGTTTTTACTCTTAAAGCTTTCACCTGATTGGATAAAGCTATCCACATTATGGAGGGTAATTTCTTTTACTTAAAATTAACTGATTATAGTTTTCATAACCTCTACAAAATAGTTTAACAACAACATCTAGACTAGTGACATATCAGACAACTAGAAGGTGGTGCTGCCAAGTTAACACCCACCCATGAAACCCTAAATTTATAGCGACTTGTTATACAATGCAATATTAACTTTATCATCAGTGTCTGTCATTCTATGAATATATAGTACATATAGATGAGGTTTCAAACAAATGTTTGCCATTATACCCTACCTTGGTATTCTGAAACACTATCTTCGGATGGACCAAGACTATGAGTGATAAAATTGTAATAGTTCTTCAGATTAATAGAAAACTATGAAATAATCTCCATTGCAGTTTACTCAGAATATTGTTAATTAGGATGGAGAATGAAACTGCCACTAAGCTAGCTATGTATGAGGGTTCATGGCCAGCCTCAGCTACTTAGTGAGGCCCTCCGCAACTTAGTGAGACACTGTTTCAAAATAAAGAATAATAAAAAAAATAGAGCTGGGGGTGTAGAATGCCCCTGGGTTCAAGTCCCAGTACTACAGAAAAAAAAGAAATATATGAACCTTTAAAAAGCATGTATGCATTTTTCACTGGGTTAAGTCAAACCAGGGTAGCATTTCAGCCTACTGAAGACATCTGAGACAGTTCTATTTCCTCATACTTGTAGGTCTAAATACCACACACTTTGAGACACCTAACAATTCATATAACACATATAATGACATTATTTCTTATCTATAGTTTCCTTTCTGGAATATCCATGTCTTAACCAACATTTTTAAAGGAGAACTATTCTAACCTGAACATTTGAAGGATTTTATATACTGATTCCATTCTTGATTAGTATACTGCATGATCATTTGAATTTCTCCTTCAGCCAGTTTGTTGCCCTTGAACTTATATTTGCTTGCAATATAATATAAGTTGAAAATTTCAATTATTATCTGAAAAAATGAAGAATGTATGACCTTTCATGATCAGTTTGTCTTATTCTTCCAAACCCGGCCTATAGAATCTTTCATTGTTTAGGAAATATTTAGGACCACACTCTTCTAGTTTCTCCATTCAAAAAGAATAAGCAGTGATCAACTTCAGCTTATTGCTGATCTATTGATAACAACTTGTCAACTAAGAAGATTATCATTTTATCACTTCACTCTGCTATATATCTGTAGTCGGTTGAATTATGTCTTCAAAAAGATATGCTTAAATCCTAACCCTTGATACCTGTGAATGTGAATGTGAATGTGTTCAGTATGTTGTTTGACTAACCCTGGCACCCTTGACCTCATATCTGCCTATCCACTTACAGTGCTGGTCAAGTTATAGGTCACTGAAAGACTAACCATAAAATGGATTAAGAAATGCCTTTATATATCATTTGTGCTCAAATAGTTAACTCTATATACGCATTGGTTAGTAACTTCATATTTAAAAGAAATTATTTTATTTGGAATATGAATAGCCTCTGTTCTCCTGAGATTTGATCTGGACCCGCACTTTCAACTCATGCTGCTCAGGTCTCCTACCATCTACAAACTGTATTCCCGTTGTGCTGCCATGCTCATACTGCTGAGTACTGGATCCTTGCTTAGACATCCAGTGCATTTACAAACCACAGTGAAGTTGATGGAATCTCTATAGAGATTTTCTTCCTTCCCATCCCATCAGCAAGCTCTGTCTGTGTAGCATTTTCTCACAAGAATGCCTGTTCTCTGCAGCTGGAGTGAAGATGAGAGAGAATACTTAAACCCTATGGAAAGCAGTATCATTTGTTCACAATTTGTCCTTTCCTCTACCCTTGCCATGGCTTCCCCAACACTGGGCTTGGTCATCTGATTTGCTTTGGCCAGTAGAACATTGGTAGAAGGAACACAGGCAAGTTCCACACTAAGGATTTAAGAGGCCTGGCAAGTTTCACCAGCCCCCTTGTACTTATGTATCCACCCTGAGAACAGTATGCCTCGAAGAGCCACTGGTTCCAGAATAAGAGCATTTCTAGACCAAATCCAAACTCAACAGTAGCCTAGAGCCAAGCTCTGCTGTGGGGAGCCATTTCTTTGGCTTCAGGCTCATAGATGCAAACACAGCCTTAAGAGGTATAAGCTTTGCCAAACAGGACAATAAAGACTTGTTATCTGAGGAGAGACTTGATTGTTCTTCGATCCAGGAGGTGCAAGTGACCTCACCCACCCAGGGTACATGACTCCTAGGTGCAGGCCTGGCAAAATCCTCTATGCTCTCTCTTTGCTGTAACCTTCTTATCAATGATTCTCTTAATCTTTAATAAATATGGCTCAGTGAGTACAGTGTTCTTCTCCAAATTATCAACTGTGCCCTATAAGTAAAACAGACGAATCTTGCCCAGAAAGTCAAACTCATAACAATGTAACTTTGGCCCATAACATTCCCGCATTCTTGCTCTGTAGCCATAACTCCAGTTCTCATCATAAAAAAACCAGGTCTAGCAGCCACCCACGACATTATGCCAAATGAGATATATGCTCTGACGATTTGCACTGTTACGTCTAGCAGCCGCTCATGACACTATGCCAAATGCTCTGACGATTATCTGCTCTCATAGCTTTGCACTGTTATTTCTGAAAAATCACTAA
>PVJS01060368.1:0-11262 GCA_004027185.1 Glis glis | reverse complement strand
CAAAAAATAAAAATAAAAAAAATAAAAAAATAAAAAATAGCCGGGCGTGGTGGCGCATGCTTGTAATTCCAGTACTTGGGAGGCTGAGACCAGAGGATCCAGGTTCACGGCCAGCCTCAGCTACTTAGTGAGGCCCTCCGCAACTTAGTGAGACTCTGTTTCAAAATAAAGAACAAAAAATAGGGCTGGGGGTGTAGCCCGGAGGTAGAATGCCCCTGGGTTCAATCCCCGGTACCACCAAAAAATAAAAATAAAAAAAATAAAAAAATAAAAAATAGCCGGGCGTGGTGGCGCATGCTTGTAAACCCAGTACTTGGGAGGCTGAGACCAGAGGATCCAGGTTCACGGCCAGCCTCAGCTACTTAGTGAGGCCCTCCGCAACTTAGTGAGACCCTGTTTCAAAATAAAGAATAAAAAAATAGGGCTGAGGGTGTAGCTCAGAGGTAGAATGCCCTCTACTGGGTTCCGGGTACTGGGTTCAATCCCCAGTACCGCAAAAAAAAAAAAAAAAAGATAGAAAGAAAGAAATGGACATGGGCTGGGGATATAGCTCAGTGGTAGAGCATTTGTCTAGCCATGTATGAGGTCCTGGGTTCCATTTCCAGAACTGCAAAAAGAAAATGAACTTTATATGTGGAGAGCCTGCTATGAGTGAGAAGACATTTTCATGACACTAAACAGGTCTTGAAAATACAAAAAGGTCACTTCCTGGAAAACCAAAAGAACCAAGATATAAAAGTCCTCTCCCCAGACCCAGAGTTAGCTGTGATTGGAAAAGCTATAAGCAAGGTATATCTCATAAGGGGAGGTACACACCATACTTACGCATTGAATAGGATAGCAGGAGCCCAGGGATGTAGCGACCCAAGACGGCCAAAAAGGTCAGTATCCCACAGCTCAGCAAGCAGAACTGGGAGAAAATCAAGAAGCAGTATTAAGTTTCTGCCATGTGGCAAGGGACTGGGGTGGGGATGGGGTATTATGGTGGAGATGTTCTTTATGATTTGACTCAAATCATAAAGAAAATTCTTTATGATTTGAGTCAAGCATGGACATGTCAGAATGATTGATGTAGCTACTTTTGCATCCAATAGTGATTCTGTTCAGGAGGAAAAGGATGTTTCCTTCTATTCAAACTCATTTTATTTGGCCAACCCCATACAGCTGTACCTTTCATGCCGGGAAATTGGTTTGAATATAACTTAGCCAAAAATTCTCTCTGAAAGCAAGTGGTGGTGGTTTTTGCTGTTATTGTTTGTTTGTTTAAGTCAAAGCAAGAAAACAGAAGTCAAAAAATAAAACCCTACAATCTACCACATATTTAGTATGACACAGAATGCACACAAGCAAGCTTTCTTTCCCATTTTGGGACAAGAAAATGGCTTACTTCATGGGGGCTAGCAGTGTAACTCAGTGACAGAGCACTTGCCTATCATGTGCAAGGTTCTGGGTTCAATCCCAAGCACCACACATACACACACAAAGAAATAAAGAAAAGAAAATGTCCTACTCTAAGTGACAAGCACACCAAATCATCAATCTCTTGTCTTAGTCCTAATGGTTAGTCAGAAGCCTCTTCCTACACCTTCCCTTTGTTTCTACAAACATCACAGTCTTTCCTTTCTTGAGGGAGGATACATATAGTAAAGGAGCTATTTCAGTTTAGCATGAACTGAACTGAGAAGCCACAGATGAAAGTGAAAAAGGGAAGAGTCTTACCTTGCCTGGGTTTTGCTTTTTGAAAAGCAAAAGATTCCTTATGAAAATGGTCCCACTAACCCAGACTTCAGCTACATGGTGGCAGAGCTCGGGCACGCTGAGCAACCGAGGGTGCACAAAGCCCCAGCTATGGGAGAGAGAAGGGGGAGCTGTGAAAGGAGGGTGTTAAAGGTCCCCCCATCTTGCTGTGCAGGCAGCCAGTGCTTCCGGGTTTAAACAGGGGCTGGAGAGTAGCTAGTCCCAGGTGCACTGGAGGTGAAGCATGACTTTATTCTCAGCTCACCAGGTTGAAACTTGAATTTAGGGACTAGGAGGGCAAACTTGTTCTGACAACTCCACCCTATGAGCAAGTGGCCCAATCCACGTGTGTAAACCTGCCACTGTCTCCAACACCCTTTGTGCTTAGAAACATTTTCCTCCCCGTTACGGACTCAAGACCATTGCAATTCACTATGATTGCAATCTAGGGATACAAGTAAACCACAGTCTGACTTAAACCACTGCTGCTGGGGTGGGGGCAGGGTGGAAATGGTGGATGTGCCCCCCAAAGAGAAAATAAAAAAAGCAAAACCAAAATAAACCATAGCAGAGAAAATTCCTTTGACAAAACATACGGGGTGGATGAACTGAGAAATGAAAGCAACTCTAAGACACAAGAGGAATCTTTGGCATTGGCTTGCTGATGCCAGGAACCAATGTGTTTTCTGACCAAGAACTTTAAATAGCCAGAGGTCACAGAAAACACTAAATGACCTGGTATAAAAGCCAGGAGACAAATGAGGCCAGTTGCCTTTAATTTTTCACACTGGGGCTGAATAATGCATCTAATTCCCTGGCATGTCAGGTTATGGGGCACTATAATGCTTTCTCTTTCTGAAACTTATAAAGATCAGAGAATGAACGATAGCCATCTTGACATACTGCTGCCTAAACTTTAGGATTTGTTAAAATGATTATTTGGAATAGACTAGGTTTTCAGCTTACACTGTGTGTCCAGAACATGAGGTTAACAACATGTAACCAAAATATTACAAGAAAATCAATTAGAGCAACAAAAAGGGGTTTAATTAGTGTTCCATACCTCTCATTGTCTAATGCGTCGGGTCTTGGCACTACAATATTAAAACAAACACCAGCATTAGTTGGTAGGGAAAACTAAATATGAAAATGTTAGGCTGTTGGTCTGACAGCTCAAGTTTTAATAGGTTTGGGGGAAAAGAAAACAGTAATAGTCAATAAAAGGAGACACATGTTATTTTGCCAGAGTTAGAGAGCTGTAGGACAAGGGAATAACAGCTATGCCTGTTCAAACAAATGAATAAGGCTCATGTCTGCTCACTTCTGGGAGGGGGTGAGAAGTGGGGTCCAAATAGACCACTAGAATACCTTTAATTACCCCAGCTGAAAGCCACGGTATACAACAAAAATGGTCCATCCGATCCCTTGAGTGTGTCTGAGCTGCTCATACACATCAGTGTGTGCCAGGCTACCGAGGCATGTTGTAACTACTCCAACTCTAAAAATCTGTCTATTCACCTTTTTTTTTATGTGTCTGTGATACTGGGGATGGTACCCAGGGGCATTCTACCTGAGCTACACATCCAGCCTTATTTTATTCTTTTATTTTGAAACAGGGTCTCACTAAGTTGCTGAGGGCCTAAGTTGCTGAGGCTGGCCCCAAAACGGTGATCCTCCTGTCTCAGCCTCTCAAGTACTGGGATTACAAGTGTGCACCACCACACCCGGCTCTGCCTATTCACTTAAAAGAGAGGCCCATTATGCACCCTGAATGATGTAAACTCTTTTGACATTCATCAGCCATGAGACAGGCAGATGAACTACATGATTCCTTGAAGTCTCTATAAAATAGGATGGGAACTGGGCGTGGTGGCACATGCTTGTAATCCCAGTACTTGGGAGGCTAAAACAGGAGGATTGCAGGTTCACAACCAGCCTCAACTGCTTAGTGAGGCCCTCCGCAACTTAGTGAAACCCTGGTTCAAAATAAATAATAAAAAAATAGAGCTGGGGGTGTAGCTCAGAGATTGAATACCCCTGTGTTCAATCCCCAGTACCACAAAAAGTAAAAATAAAATAGGATGGGAATGTATTTAAAAGCTTTATACTCTGATTTAAATATCCTGCCAACACGTTAACATTAACATGTTCAAAACCTAAGCTGGGCATGGTGGCGCACGCTTATAATCCCAGTACTTGGGAAGCCGAAACAGGAGGATCACAGGTTCTCAGCCAGCCTCAGCAACTTAGTGAGACCCTCTGCAACTTAGTGAGACCCTGTTTCAAAATAAAAGAATAAAATAGGGCTGAGGGTATAGCACGGAGATAGAATGCCCCTGGGTTCAATCCCCAGTACCGCAAAAAATATGCCTGTAATTCCAATACTTAGGAGGCTGAGACGGGGGAAATCACAGGTTCAAGAACAGTCTCAGCAAGTAATGAGACTCTCATCAACCTAGCGAGACTCTGTTTCAAAATATTAAAAAAAAAAAGGCCTGGGGGTGTAGCATGGAGGTAGAATGCCCCAAGTTTTATCCCCAGTACCATACACAAAAAATTAATTAACTAATTAATTAATTAACTAATAAAAAGGAATTTTAGCCAGGCATGGTGGTGCACACATGTAATCCCAGTATTTGGGAGCCTGAGGCAGGAGGATCACAGGACAGACTCAGCAACTTAGCAAGACTGTCACTAACTTAGCAAAACCCTGTTTGAAAATAAAAAATAAAAAGGGTTGGGGGTGTAGCTTGGAGGTAGAATGCCCCTGGGCTCAATTGTCAGTATCAAAAATAAACAAAATTAAAAGGGCTAGGGGTGGAGCTCAGAGGTAGAACACCCCTGAGTTCAATCCCCAGTACCCAAAAAAAAAAAAAAAAAAAAATATATATATATATATATATATATATGCCAACATACTTTCAGTTTGAAAGCACTCCCTTTAATGAACTCTTAATTCCGGCCAAAATGCTCAATTCTCTGTTCTTAGGAAATGCTTTGCAGCTTGTGGTTCCTTAAACTAAACAAGCTACCAGCCTGTGAAGATACACATTTTCGCTGGGCGTGGTGGCACATGCTTGTAATCCTAGTACTTGGGAGGCTAAGACAGGAGGATTGCAGGTTTGAGGACAGCCTCAGCAAGTAGTGAGACTCTCATCAACCTAGCAAGATCTTGTTTCAAGATAAAAATTAAATAGGGCTAGGGATGTAGCTCAGAGGTAGAATACCTCTGGGTTCAATCCCCAGTACCAAAAAAAGAAAAAAAAGCCAGGCGTGGTGGCACATGCCTGTAACCCCAGTACTTGGGAGGTTGAGACAGAGGACCGCAGGTTCGTGATGACCAGCCTCAGCTACTTAGTGAGGCTCTCCGCAACTTAGACCCTGTTTCAAAATAAATAATAAAGAGAGCTGGGGATGTAGTTTGGAAGTAGAATGCCCCTGTGTTCCATCCCTAGTACAAAAAAAATACACATTTTCTCTCTACCTGTCTATTTTGCTTCAGTCAAGGCTTGAGCTAGGGCAAAATAAATGAATATATCAATCACAGACCACACTGTGACATCACCCATACTGTCCTATATCTGTCATTTAACTTTTGATTATGTAGGTATAATCTTTGAAAAAAGAAACCAGCCGGGCGTGGTGGCGTACGCTTGTAATCCCAGTACGTGGGAGGCGGAGACCAGAGGATCCAGGTTCGCGGCCAGCCCCAGCTACTTAGTGAGGCCCTCTGCAACTTCATGAGACCCGGTTTCAAAATAAAGTATAAAAAATAGGAGGCTGGGCATGGTGGCGCACGCTTGTAATCCCAGTCCTTTGGGAGGCAGAGACCGGAGGATCCGGGTTTGCGGCCAGCCTCAGCCCTCTCTCCCCCTGTCTCTCTCTCTACTTAGTGAGGCCCTCCGCAACTTCATGAGACCCGGTTTCAAAATAAAGTATAAAAAATAGGGCCGGGGGTGTAGCGTGGAGGTAGAATGCCCCTGAGTTCAATCCCCGGTACCACAAAAAAAAAAAAAAAAGAAACCATATCAACCAAGTGTAGTGGTGCATGCTTGTAATCCCAGTACTTGGGAGGCTGAGACAGGAGGATCGCAGGTTCTAAGCCAGCCTTGGCAACTTAGTGAGGTCCTCTGCAACTTAGTGAGATCCTGTTTCCTAATAAGAAATAAAATCAGGCTGGAAGCCGGGCGTGGTGGTGCACGCTTGTAATCCCAGTACTTTGGGAGGCAGAGACCGGAGGATCCGGGTTCGCGGCCAGCCTCAGCTCTCTCTCTCTCTCCCTATCTCTCTCTCTCTCTCTCTACCTAGTGAGGCCCTCCGCAACTTCGTGAGACCAGGTTTCAAAATAAAGTATAAAAAAATAGGGCCGGGGGTGTAGCGCGGAGGTAGAACGCCCCTGTGTTCAATCCCCGGTACCGCAAATAAATAAATAAACAAATAAATAAATAAATAAATAAAAATTAAAAAAAGAAACCATATCTTTGAGTACTTTCTATAAGTCTTAATTCCTAGTTTAGTGCTTTGTGAATAAGCAATTTAAAAGAAATTCTTTTTTTTTTTTTTTTTTTGCGGAACCGGAGATTGAACCCAGGGGTGTTCTACCTCCAAGCTACACCTCTGGCCCTATTTTTTATACTTTATTTTAAAACAGGGTCTCATGAAATTACGGAGGGCCTCACTAAGTAGCTGAGGCTGGCTGCGAACCCGGATCCTCTGGTCTCCGCCTCCCAAGTACTGGGATTACAAGCGTGCACCACCATGCCCAGCCTAAAAGAAATTTTTTTTTTTGCAGTACCGGGGATTGAACCCAGGGGCGTTCTACCTCCGTGATACACCCCCAGCCCTATTTTTTATACTTTATTTTGAAACTGGGTCTCACGAAGTTGCAGAGGGCCTCACTAAGTAGAGAGAGAGAGAGAGTGAGCGAGCTTAGGCTGGCCGCGAACCTGGATCCTCCGGTCTCCGCCTCCCAAAGTACTGGGATTACAAGCGTGCGCCATCACGCCCGGCTAAAAAATTCTTGAGGGATAAATTGATGCTACCTCAGTAAGGATGGATATTCAATAAAGAGATTTATTTTAAACTATCTCAAGGACTACTTATTCCTCAGGCCAATTATGTTGGCAAGAATATCTCAGGTGATGGATACAGATTTCCTGAGCCTAATAACAATGGGAAAGGTAAAATCCAGCTCTAAGGAACCATGACAGGACACAAGCCTTTCAAATGTCTCCTAAAGCAAATAATTCAGACTTCAAAAGGTAGTCCCCAGCTCCATCTACCCCTCAAAACTCCCCCAAAATAAAGGCAAAAACCACAGAAACGCCATTTCCGGTTCAGATTGTTCTAAATGCTACTAAACTCACCTTTGATCTCAGGCCAGATTTTGTTCTTCCATTGATCAATACAAACAATGATCATCAAGCCAAATGCAAGTAAAAACACCAGACGAAGGGATGTCAGTGCAAAGAACCTACAGAGAAGGAAAAGCAGAAGGAAGATCATTAACCAATTAAGCTAATTTCAGAAAAGAAAATATGTGCACTATAGGCTCTGTGGTAAACGAACTGAGTTCTAGTTTTTTTGTTCTGACACTAACTAGTTACATACCTTGGGTAAATCATTTACACTTTCTTTTGTGTGTGTGTGTGGTACTGGGAATTGAACCCAGAGGCATTCTACCTCCAAGCTATACCCCCAGACTGATTTTATTTCTTATTTGGAAACAGGGTCTCATTAGGTTGCTTAGAACCTCACTAAATTGCTGAGGCTGTCCTCAAACCTGCGATCCTCCTGTCTCAGCCTCCCAAGTACTAGGATTACAAGCATGTGCCACCATACCTGCCTCATTTACACTTTCTGGACCTCAGTTAGTTTATCCATGGACAGAGATAACTTGCTTCTATAAATGCAGCGGACTATACCAAATAACCTCTTAAAGACCCTTTCGACTTTTGAGTCTGTGATTCTATTAACTTCAGAGAGAATTCATACTTGATAACAAATTATGATGAAAGCAAAACTCTTTCTACCAAGTTAGAACCTACTATCAGGTAACAAACTGACAGAAATACATTAAAAAGCATAGGCAGATATATAGGCATGGTGGCCCATGCCTATAATCCCAGTACTTGGGAGGCTGAGAAAAGAGGATCACAGGTTTGAGGCCAGTCTCAATAACCTAGCAAGATTCTCAGCAACTTAGTGAGACCCTGCTTCCAAATAAAAAATAAAAAGGGCTGGGGATGTAGCTTGGAGGTAGAATGCCCCTGGGTTCAATCTCCAGCACCATATACAAAAAACCAAAAAAAAAAAAAGCATTTAATTCAACTAGGTTTCCTATTACAGATAAAGGAACCAAGGCCCCCCAAAGTAAAATGACTTAAGGCCACGTAGAAAATGGCACTAAAGCTGGGCGAGGTACATGCCTGTGCTCCCAGCTACCAGGGAGACTAAGGCAGGAGGGTTGAAAATTTAAAGCCCATCTGGACAGCTTGGTGAAACTCTGTCACAAAGTAAAATAAAAAGGGCTGTGAATATAGCTCAGTGGTAGAGTGCCCTCCTATCATGTATGAAGCACTTGGTTCAATCCCTAGTACAACCCAAAAAAGGAAGAAAAAAAAAGAATTAAAGCTATGTCTATGAATTACTTCTTCCAATAAGCACCAATGCTTCTCAAACTCTTCTATAAAATGCAAAAAGGGAGCCCGGCGTGGTGGCGCATGCTTGTAATCCCGGTACTTGGGAGGCTGAGACCGGAGGATCTGAGTTAGTGGCCAGCCTCAGCTACTTAGTGAGGCCCTCCACAACTTCATGAGATCCAGTTTCAAAATAAAGGATAAAAAAAGGGCCGGGGAGCTGGGGCATGGTGGCGCATGCTTGTAATTCCAGAGCTTGGGAGGCTGAGACCAGATGATCCGGGTTCGCGGTCAGCCTCAGCTACTTAGTGAGGCCCTCTGCAACTTCGTGAGACCCAGTTTCAAAATAAAGGATAAAAAATAGGGCCGGGGGTGTAGCGCGGAGGTAGAACACCCCTGGGTTCAATCCCCGGTACCGCAAAAAAAAAAGGGGGGCCAGGGGTGTAGCTGAGGTAGAATGCCCCTGGGTTCAATCCCCAATACCGCAAAAAAATAAAAAAATAAAAATGCAAAAAGGAGGGAACACTGCTGAATTTATTTTGTGTGATTAGCATTTATTTTATGAGACACAAGAAAACTGCAGACCAATATCCCTTATGACAGACGCGAAAAACCTTCAATAAAATACAAGTAAACCAGCCGGGCGTGGTGGCGCACAGCTGCAATCCCAGTACTTGAGGAGGCTGAGACAGTAGGATCACAGCTTCAAGACTAGTCTCAGCAATGTGAGATTCTCAGCAACCTAGTGAGCTCGGAGGTAGAATGCCCCTGGGTTCAATCCATAGTACTAATAAAAAAAAAAAAGTAAACTGAGGCCGGGCATGGTGGCGCATGCTTATAATCCCAGTATTTTGGGAGGCAGAGACCAGAGGATCCGGGTTCGCAGCCAGCCTCAGCTCTGTCTCTCTCTCTCTCCCTGTTTCTCTCTCTCTCTCTCTACTTAGTGAGGCCCTCCGCAACTTCGTGAGACCTGGTCTCAAAATAAAGTATAAAAATAGGGCCAGGGGCATAGCGCGGAAGTAGAACACCCCTGAGTTCAATCCCCGGTACCGCAAAAAAAAAAAAAAAAAAAAAAGTAAACTGAATTCAACAGCATATTAAAAGAATTACACACCATGACCAAGTGGGATTTATTTCAAGACAGCAAGGGAAGGTCAATACACAGAAATAAATGTAACACATCACATCATAAAATGAAGGGAGGGCTGGGGATGCAGCTCAGCAGTAGAATATGCGCAAGAGCCTGGGTTTGATCCCAGCGTGCAAGAAGTAAATAAAAATGAAATACACGAAGGGAAAGCCACTTATTATTTGAAGAATCAACCATAAAAAGACATTTATGAAGCCGGGTGTGGTGGCGCACACTTGTAATCCAGGTACTTGGGAGTTTGAGACAGGAGAATCACAGGTTCGCGGCCAGCCTCAGTTACTTAGTGAGGCCCTCCACAACTTAGTGAGACCCTGTTTCAAAATAAAACATAAAAGGGGTTGGGGGAGCCGGGCGTGGTGGCGCATGCTTGTAATCCCAGTACTTTGGGAGGCGGAGACCGGAGGATCCGGGTTCGCGGCCAGCCTCACCTCTCACTCTCTCTCTCCCTGTCTCTCTCTCTCTCTCCTTAGCGAGGCCCTCCGCAACTTCGTGAGACCCGGTTTCAAAATAAAGTATAAAAAAATAGGGCCGGGGGTGTAGCACGGAGGTAGAACGCCCCTGTGTTCAATCCCCAGTACCGCAAAAAAAAAAAAAAAAAAGGGGTTGGGGGTATAGCACAGAGGCAGAATGCCCCTGGGTTCAATCCCCAGCACCCCACACAAAAAAGAAAAAAAAAAAGACATCTATGAACAATGTGGAAAGTCTAACACTGACAGCACATCTGATGATATTAAGGAATTACTGCTAATATTTAGGTGTGAGACTAGGGTAGGTATATTTTTAAAGAACCACCATCAGCCGGGTGTGGTGACATACACCTGTAATTCCAGTACTTGGGAGGCTGAGACAGCAGAATTAGCAGGATTTCAAGTTTGAGGCCAGCCTCAGCAATTTAGGGAGACCCTCTTTCAAAATGAAAAATAAAACAGGACTGGGTGTGTAGCCCAGAGGTAGAATGTCCCTGGATTCATTCCCCAGTAAAACACACACACACATACACACACACACACAATAAAGAACCACCATCTTAGTCTGGCATGGTGGCATGTGCCTCCAATCCCAGTACTTGGGAGGCTGAGACAGGGGGATTTCAGATTTTTTTTTTTTTTTTTTTTTTTTTGCGGTACTGGGGATTGAGCCCAGGGGCGTTCTACCTCAGAGCTACACCCCTGGCCCTATTTTTTATCCTTTATTTTGAAACCGGGTCTCACGAAGTTTCGAAGGGCCTCACTAAGTAACTGAGGCTGGCCACCAACCCGAATCCTCCGGTCTCCGCCTCCCAAGTACTAGGATTACAAGCATGCGCCACCACATCCAGCCTGGGATTGCAGATTTGAGACCAGCCTCAGCAATTTAGTGAGACTCTTAGCATCCTAGCGAGACCTTGTTTCAAAATAAAAAATAAATAAATAATAAGAAAGGAAGGAGGAAGGAAGGAAGGAAGGAAGGAAGGAAGGAAGGAAGGAAGGAAGGAGAGAGAGAACCATCATCTTTTAAATTGGCATGGTGGTGCAAGCCTGTAATCACAGTACTCGGGAGACTGAGACCAGAGGACAGAAGAATCGCAGGTTCAAGGCTGGCCTCAGCAACTTAGCGAGACCCTAAGAAAAGAAAGAAAAGGAGCCGGGCATGGTGGCGCACGCTTGTAATCCCAGTACTTTGAGAGGCAACTAGCCTCAGCTCGCGCACGCACGCGCATGCGCTCTATTTCTCTCTCTCTCTCCCTCCCTCCCTCCC
>PVJS01060367.1:0-11264 GCA_004027185.1 Glis glis | reverse complement strand
GGCGTAGTGGCGCACGCTTGTAATCCCAGTACTTTGGGAGGTGGAGACCGGAGGATCCGGGTTCGCGGCCAGCCTCAGCTCTCTCTCTCTCTCTCTCTCTCTCTCTCTATCTCCCTGTCTGTCTCTCTCTACAGTGAGGCCCTCCACAACTTCGTGAGACCCGGTTTCAAAATAAAGTATAAAAAACAGGGCCGGGGGTGTAGCGCGGAGGTAGAACGCCCCTGGGTTCAATCCCTGGTACCGCCAAAAAAAAAAAAAAAAAAAAAAAAAAGATGGCAGGTCAGAAAGAACAATGGACAATATACCAATAAAAAGAAAACAAACCTTGGACTTGAAGAGGAGGTCACTGGTGACCAAGAGGGCAGGCGCTCTGACATAATACAGACAACAGCAATTTACACACAGAAATGGAGGACAATGGAACCATTTGTTGATTTCTTTTTTAATAAGGCAATGACATGGCGTGTTTGTATAGAGAGATGCATTGTCTATCTTTCAACTAGGTTTCTAGTTGGTGGCAAGGGGAACAAGATATGAAAAAATGTATGGAAAAACCAGGACATAGTCATCACCCCTATTAGAAAATTGAACCATTCTGTGGAAGGGTATAGAAACACCCCACATCATCCGTTGAGTATCATGGAGAGAATGATAGAGCCAGAAGAAGTCTCCCAAAGTAGTTCCCAATGCTAGTTTTCTATCAATAAATATATTACCCCCAAATCACTGCTATACCCATCCAAATAATTTCTTACAATGATGCTATTTCTTAGAGGCTACTTATTACTGTGCTCAGTGTGATATGGTACCCAAAATTATAGGTGATAGCCTTTTTTCTGCAAAGTACTTCATGTCTAATTAGGAAACAAACTGACATACAAATAAGGTGAAACAACAAAATAAGACTGAGTGTGATTAGTTTTCCAATTGAAAGTTGTCTACCAGAAAGGAGTGGTCATTCTGCATTAAGACCATGAATTTTAAAAATGCATGTAGTTTGATACATGTCAATGTATTATTGTAATTAATAGTTACCCCATCCTCGGCCTGTGATGGTTAGCTTGGTAGATTAAATCATTTTTTTTCTTTAAAACAACATGACGTGAGAATTATATTCTAGAAACTCAGATTTGAATTTTGTTGGGCTACATGTAAGGGCAGAACTGAATAACCTTGGCATTTATTGTTACTGGTATCAACACTTGGCTGGATTTTGTTACCAGTATCAATAATTGTGGGAAGCTGAAAAGTATACTATTGGAAGGGAAACTGCTATGCCATATACATGCACAGCAGGTTATTGGCATATTAGAGTTGGGAATTTTGAAAGACTTTAAGCACAACATCTGTGTCCTCCAAATCTCAATTTTTTTTTCATCTGTAACAATGGAGAGTTTATCCTCAGGAATAAGTAATTCTGGTCAATGGGAAAAATAAATGCACAGCCATCTACAAAAGAAAGTCCATGTGATACCAATAGATGGGATAACAGAAATGATGTGAAATAGCAGCACACATTTAAATAAGTCCACAGGAAAAATTTGTACAAAGAAATATATTAAAGCTACCCCCAAAGGCTGTAACAGTTTCATGATTCTGCCCCCTGGAGAGTGGGCGGACCCTTTTCCAGTTCCCCCAAATGTTACCACTCAGACACATATACACCCAAATAGCTAAGGTACAGGCACAAACACATCTTATGCTCTGAAGAACTAAATAAAATATTCCAGATAAGGCATGTATTTATTTGACGTATGTTATATTTCAGGCTGGTAACGTTCAATCTACACTGTGAAGCTGAAAAACTGCAGAGAAATGGATGATAAGAGACCACTCTAAAAATGTATTCAAGATAATATTTGAAATATTGATCTTTTATGTGCACCACAGACACATGATTTCCATGCAGGGTTTCGTCAGAGTGCCTCTTCTCTGGCTTTTCCCCCAGTGGAGAATTTGATTCTCTTTCTGCCCCTCCCACTCAATGCTTCCAGATTGCTTGGGAAGGCCAAGGCAGCCTGTTCAGCAGCAGGGAAACCGGGCTGGGTGTGCAGGAGCTATATATAGCTCTACCTTGGAGCTGTGCACACGGGACCCAGCAGACATACAAATGCCCATGCTGGATTTGGCATGAGAAAAAAAAAAAGAAAGAAAAGGAGAAAAGGTTGAAGCTCTTCCTCCTTCCTATCATCCCGAATTTTCAGGTATTTTCAAAGCAGGGTGTCTGCAGTCCCCGAGAGTGCTGCAGCGTCAGACTTCTCTGCAATTCTTCTGCCTATTGCTACCAGCACTGACTCCTGCAGGAACCGGTACTGGGCCAACACCTAACTACCAGCTGCGGTCGCCCAGGGAGGCTGCCTGGGAGGCCTTGGAGCCCATCCGGGCACAGTCACCTGACTCTGGGAATTCCTGAGACCAAACCCACCTTGCAGCAGCTAGGGGAGGTGGTGAAAACGCCAGGGCAGGGCCGAAGGGCAGAGACAGAGCCTTCCCTGTCTGTGCTCTCTGGGTCTGCAGCAGATCATGGAGAAGGGCCCAGGTTTTCTCAATAGATGCTGAATCAATGGGAAAATGCCCTTCGAGTTGCAGGGGTTTTTCCTCACCCACCTCCCCACTCCTGCAGGGAGCTAGTTCTTAGCAGAGGGGCCAGGGAACAAATAAATCAACCATCCCCAGCTTGTTGAGGGATGTGCTAGAGTGTAGACCGCAGGTGCAGCAGAGGCAAGAGGAGACAGGCGTGGGGAGGAGAGAAGCTCTTGCAGATTTAAGGAGACCCGAGGCTCCAGCTGCTGACATGTCTGCTCCCCCATCCCCTCCCCTGCCGGGTCGACATGGCATCCCTGGGGCGAGTCCCCAGCAGTGGCAGCTGCAGCCTCGGGGAGGAAAGTTGACGAGACGCGGAGCCTGGGCTGGGTCCCCTCTCCATGGGCAATGTCGCCTTTCCATGCCCGTCACTCCCGGGCTCCATCATCCCGCACCCCGACAACCCTGCACCCCAGTCTACCCTCCCTACTTCAACACGAGAGCTGCAGCGGCCACAGGAGATTTGGGGGGTAACAAGGGCGGGGCAAGGGGAAAGGGGAAGGGAGACGACAGCGTGGGAATATGCATTCTTTATTCCATTTGCAAAAAAAAAGGAAAAGTCCAGCCTCCTACCTGGTCCCGGCTCCTGCTCGCCTGGGCGCGGCACAGCTGGACCATACCCTACAGGTTTCCCACTTCTGCAAACACCTGGGAACGCATCTCCTCTCCCTGCGCCCCTCCTCGCTCGCCGAGCCCACCCTAGCTACTTGACAGCCGAAGCCCGGCCTTTCAGAGCGGTGATTGGAGCTTTGGGGAAAGCGGGGCGGGGACCGGAGAGCAACCTGCGCCTCTGATTGGGCAGCAGAGCTATCACTCACACCCCCAGACCAGGGCTTGCTGCGGACCTAGGTAGCTGATGCACCCAATTGCAAAGGGTTTCTGCAATTCCCCCGAACCAAAACCCGCTGCTACTGGGTCAGAGACCCCTACGAGAAGGGAAACTGATTTGAGAACTTGCCATCTGAGGGCCCAAGAGGGAGGGAGAGGTCAGACATAACCAGACACCCTGACTTCCCTGAACAGACCATCTGCTTGCTCTTGGAGATTTGACAGGAGAAAATATCAGAGGCAAAGCCTGGATACAGAAGCAAGAACTTCAGTTAGAAAATAGAAATAATGCGTATACTCACATGAAAAAGCAATCACAGGGAAATAAAAAGACGCTAGAAAGATGTTTAGAGTTTCCATGTAACAAGGCAGTTTTTCTTGTAGCAAAAAAGAAAGGTTGAACGGGTGACTCTGTAGTGGGGAAGACCTCTAGACTATCCCCTCATAGGACGGCAATTTAAATGGGAAAATGTTGCATAACAAACTCTTAAGAAAAAGCAAAGGAAATAAACTAAGACTGAACCCCGTAACGGACTTGTCTTGGGCAGTTTAGCTGGTGGCAAAAGTCTTAAAATAATCACCACCAGACAGGAATAATTAACCAATCTGTTACCTTTCTATTGATATTAGTCCATCATTTATTTCATGCTCAAACCCTGAGAGAATATATAAGCCCACCAAAACCTAGATGACTCAAGCCTACCTTTCAGATGAAGGGTAAAATAACTTTGTGCCCATGTGTCATCTCTGCTGCCTATCCAGGTAGAGTCTGAAAGCTATGAAACCCAATGAATGTTTTAAGTGAAAAAACAAGATAGAAAGACCATAAGTAAATTGGGCATAGGGAGTATCTTTTTTTTTTTTTTTTTTTTTTGCAGTACCAGGGATTGAACCCAGGGGCGTTCTACCTCCACCCTACACCCCCGGCCCTATTTTATATACTTTATTTTGAAACCGGGTCTCATAAAGTTGCGGAGGGCCTCACTAAGGAGAGAGAGAAAGAGAGAGAGAGAGAGAGAGAGAGAGGGAGAGACAGGGAGAGAGAGCTGAGGCTGGCCGCGAACCCGGATCCTCTGGTCTCCGCCTCCCAAAGTACTGGGATTACAAGCGTGCGCCACCACGCCAGGCGGGAGTATCTTAATTAAGCATTGTATGAGGAAACAAGATCCCTCCTTCATGCAAACAGCCTAATTCTTTTCCCACCTGAATTAAGGGGCCATCTTGGCTAGTGCTGAGCATACGGCAATTCATCTTCAAAGAGCTTGTGATAGACCTGCAACACCAAGCAACTGGTAGAGAAGATGAAATTGTTACTAAATACTAAATAAGTGTAGACTCTCAGCTGAGTGCTTATGGTTGTTAATACTACCAGACTCGGCATAAAACGTTCTCTTCATAATACTGGAGGAATGAGACTAATTTATTTGAGAGTGGGAAGGGACCCTAGAGGTAACGGACAATGAACAATAAATATGGTTTGCATGGTGGGAAACCTCTTAACACTGAATTGGGAATGAATGAAAATGCAACGACACGTTTCAAACCCGCTTGAGTCATGTTTCTATAGAATACTTACATTAGCCTGTACCTTCACTCCCAGTGCCTACACCAGTTATTCCATCGAGTTGGACACATCATTCATGAATTACTGAATACTTACTTTTTCTACACCACACTCTGTGTTAGGTGCTATGGAACCGAGCAAGAATAATCCACTGAACTTGTTACAGAGGGGCTCAGAAGTTAAGATAGTAAATTGTATTGGTAGGAAATGCGTACTTTTCAATATTAACACCTGCTGATTCTATGACATAAATTATTCTAGGTCACAGTGAGCTCCAGTATTTAAGCAGAAGAGAAGGCGGAGTCAAAAAATTGAACACTTGGGGTAGCACAAAAATTGAAATTGGAAATGAAAAGAATACTAAAGAAAACTATATGCATTGTTTCGTTCCTTCAGTCTTTCGTCAAACATTATTATTATAAATATAATGATGAATGAGATAGACAAGCTTTCATGGAGTATGTTCATTATTTTTTAAGCAATGTTATTTGTGTATTCCCTTATCTGATTGTGTGTGTGTGTGTGTGTGTGTGTGTGTTCATGTGCCCACACAACTCAGGAATAATACTAGGATTATTCCTATTTAGACCAGACACTTCATATATTTTCAGATAAAACAGACAGTTTCCAGGTTATTGATTATTATCTCAGAGAGCAGAACCTATACACCTGTTCCTAGAATTAATATATCAATATTTACATAAAAATACCAAGAGTATCTGCTACAGCACATTTTAGATAAAATCACTTTCAGATACAACCCCCTCCCCCATGTTCTTAAGTAAACAGAAGAGTCATTACTAGCTCAATGGTAAAAAAAAAAAAAATAGGTATGAGCCAGGCATGATGGCACACACCTCTAATCCCAGTCCTTGGGAAGCAGAAACAGGAGAATCACAGGTTTGAGGCCAGCCTCAGCAACTTAGGAAGGCCCTCAAAAACTTAGTGAGATCCTGTTTCAAAATAAAAAATAAAATAGGGGTGAGGGTATAGCTCAGAGATAGAACAGAATAGCCATAGGTTCAATTCCTAGTAACACACACACACACACACACACACACACACACACACAGAGAGAGAGAGAGAAAGGTATGTATATAATGCTTGGTATATAGTAGATAACCCATAGCTATCAATAATATATACTTATTAATGAATATGAGTTTATAAAATATGAAAGTTTGGAGATTCTTAGAAATCTTCAAGTTCTACCTGTTATTCTGTGAAGGAAGGAATCAAACGTAATTTGCCTGAGGACATGTAACCAGGGGAAAAGCTATGCCTAATACCTTGGCACTAAGACTGTTCATCCATCATTTTTCCTACCACATGAATGACTTTTTCTGGTATCTCTTCCAACACAGCTCTTGCTGTTTTTCCTCCCTGAGCCACTGGCCTTTAAAAGTTTTCAGGATTGATTCAATTGGTGTACCCATCTTCTAGCATCTATAAAATATATAAAAGTATGCCACTGAAGCTAAAATATATAAAAGTATGCCATTTGACCTAGAAATTAAGCAGAGCTTAATCCGTTGATAAGTTTGGGGTCTACCTCATAAGTTTGGGATCAGAGTAATTTGGACTAGTGTTGAGGTACAAAGAAAGCTGATGGAAACGGGGTGACCAGATAGGCAGGTCGGCTCTGGCATGTATTTCTCCCAAGGTGAGGAGGAAGGAAATTGTTGAAACATGAGTGTGAATTCCCTGCTCCGGCAGCCTGATGTAAAATATATCTGCAGAACTTCAAGAAAAGCAGTGGGGCACTTTTTCCTTGTCCCCTGGGTGGCTGCCTCCCGAGTCACTGGCAGTGCTCCAGTGTAATTTATAAGGCATTCAGCGCTAAACTTCCCTTGGCCCTGTTATTGAAGTCTCCAGTCATCCCCTCCTTCTCGCACCCTGCACATTGGCCCCATTCTGTACACATTCCAATTTCCTCCAACCACTGATTAAATCTGAGTGAGAGGCATAGGACGCTGAGCCACAGGCAGCACAGCTCTCCCAGCATGCAATCCCTTTCTTTCTCCTCTGCTCCACCCACCATTTCCTCACTTCCAGAGAACCCTTCCCAACACAGCCTGATGTGACAAAGCAGGGGGAGAGTCGGGAAAGGGGCTTTTCCAATCAACATTTCAAGCTGCACTTCACACAGCAGAAAACCAGCAGAGGCACTGCCTACTGTGAAGAGTCACGCTGCACCAGCCTGCAGCGTGGCAAGATCACATCAGTCCACTGACCCAGCTTTTACTGAGCCAATTGGGAATGTAATGCAGGCAGAGGGATGCATGAAGCAGCGTGCATGCATGTACACACACACACACACACACACACACACACACACACACACACACACGGCAGGGAGACAGGGAAAAAGAGTTTTCAAATACTAAATGCTGGAAATCTAGTCAACAGCAGCAACTTGCTACTCACCAAGAGCCACTGCGATTTTTCTGGGGATTAAGAGTTAAATTAGAATTCCTTTTGTTTTGGCAGTGGCTGCTCTGTACCAAAAGGGCAAACTCACAGAAAAAGCCACATGACAAGGATGTCTTTTTTTTTTTTTTTTTTTTTTGCGGCACCGGGGATTGAACCCAGGGGTATTCTACCTCTGAGCTACACCTCCAGCCCTATTTTTATTATTTATTTTTAAAACAGGGTCTCACAAAGTTGTGGAGGGCCTCACTAAGTAGCTGAGGCTGGCTGTGAACCCGGATCCTCCAGTCTTCAGCCTCCCAAGTACTGGGATTACAAGCGTGCACTCCACTGTTTCCCAGTAGAGTCTACTACTTTATTTTTAATGTTGTCCCACATGTATAATAGGAATCAATGTATAATGTAACAAAAGGATATAATGTAACAAAAGGACACGCTCCTCTTTAGTTCATGGCTAATATGTCCTCCAAATTCTTTCAACTTGTAGATCTCAGGGGATGGGCTGATGCTCAATTTAGTTGCACTTTAGTCTTTGTTATTCATGAAGGGTCAGAGGTCAGATATTAGCCAACTCCTGCTCTCAAACTTAATTACTATGTTCTGTCCCTCCATTATCAACTATCATTATAGACACTGAAAGTCTTATTTTCTGAATAGCTCTGTGAAATAATGGATACTTCCACCATCTGGAGTGGGCATAGAATTGGACATTAGATCTTTTGTCTCAGTCCATTTTGTGCTACTATAATAGAATACCTGAGCCCGGCATGGTGACTCAGGTCTGCAATCCCAGTACTTGGAGGCTGAGATAGGAGGATCAAAGGTTCAAGGCCAGTCTCAGTAATTTAGCAAGGCCCTCAGCAACTTAATGAGACCCTGTTTCAAAATAAAATAAAATAGGGTTTGGGGGTTGGCTTGGAGGTAGAAGGTTCTGGGTCCAATCCCCAGTAACACACACACACACACACACACACACACACACACACACACACACACCTCTAAGACTGAGTAATTTATAAAGAACAGAAACTTATTTCTTCGCAGTTCAGGAGGTTGGTTGGGAGGTCCAAGATCAAGGGCTGGCATCTGAGAAGGGCTCTGTGCCCATCCTCCCATGGTGGAAAGCGTGGAGAAGGGAGAGAAAGAGGCCAAGAGAGAAGAAAGGGGTCAAACTCATCCTTTTATAGAACCCACTCCCAGAGTAATAGCACTAGTCCAGTACTGGGGCTGCCTCTATGGCCTCAGCTCCTCTTTTTAGGGGGGAGGGGGAGAAATTTTTGAGATAAGTTTCTTATTTTTATTCATTGTTTTGAATTCTTACTTTACTGTTTATTTCTTTTTTAAGGAAATAGTGAATATTTTTATTTCTTAAATATACTTTTATTGGTGTACTCTAGTCTCACGTCATAACGTAGCTCGAAGTGATAGGAGCATACATGCACACAGTACTTAAATGTCTCACCCCTCAACGCTGTTGCTTTGGAGACTAAGTTTCCAACACCTGAGTTTTGTGGAATACACTCAAACCATGGCACCTTAATTCTACTCTAGACTAGTTAACTAGCTGAGAGGATAGGGAAAGGATGGTAAACATTCTACTCTAGACTAGTTAACTAGCTGAGAGGATAGGGAAAGGACGGGAAACATTCTACTCTAGACTAGTTGACTAGCTGAGAGGATAGGGAAAGGACGGGAAACATTCTACTCTAGACTAGTTGACTAGCTGAGAAGTTAGGGAAAGGATGGTAAGCATTCTACTCTAGACTAGTTAACTGGCTGAG
Source organism: Glis glis (assembly GCA_004027185.1). Classification (NCBI taxonomy): domain Eukaryota; kingdom Metazoa; phylum Chordata; class Mammalia; order Rodentia; family Gliridae; genus Glis; species Glis glis. The sequence goes on along the minus strand of PVJS01060367.1, from coordinate 2,078 downwards.
AGGATAGGGAAAGGATGGTAAGCATTCTACTCTAGACTAGTTAACTGGCTGAGAGGATAGGGACAGGATGGTAAACATTCTACTCTAGACTAGTTAACTGGCAGAGAGGATAGGGAAAGGACGGGAAACATTCTATTCTAGACTAGTTAACTAGCAGAGAGGATAGGGAAAGGATGGTAAACATTCTACTCTAGACTAGTTAACCAGCAGAGAGGATAGGGACAGGATGGTAAACATTCTACTCTAGACTAGTTAACTAGCAGAGAGGATAGGGAAAGGATGGTAAACATCTCTTTCCTATGTCTTAAAATGAGGGACAGAATTACTCAACAATCATATTCAAAATTGTTGGTGAAGAATATGGTATCAGTGTCTTTAAAAATTGACCCAAATATACAACCTGCCCTTCAAAGAGACTGAGAGAAGCAAGGAGAAATGAGGAAAAAATTTGTCCATTTTATCCAAACTTTCAAACTTACTGACCTAAAGATGTTTATGATATTCTCTTATTATATCTATTTCTATTGAACTTATATTTATGATCCAATTTGCATTCCTGATTATTGATTAAGTTTGGTGGTTTTTTTCCTTGTTTTCCACAAGGTTTAGAAATTTTATTAATCATTACAAATATCAATTTGGCTTTGCTATTTTTCTCTTGTGCATTTGTTTTCTATTTATTGGTCTGTTTTGTTTTGTTTTGTTTTGTTTTGTTTTGTTTTGTTGGTACTGGGGATGGAACCCAGGGGCCTTCCACCTCTGACCTACACTCCCAGCCCTGTTTTATTTTTTATTTTGAAACAGGCTCTCACTAAGTTGCTGAGGGCCTCGCTAAGTTGCTGAGGCTGGCCTCGAACCAGAAATCCTCCTGTCTCAGCCTCTCAAGTACTGGGATTACAGATGTACGGCACTGTGACTGGCTGATGTCTGTTCTTATTCCTGTTGTTTCTTTCCTCTTGTTTTATTTAGTTTTGAATCTTTAAAAAAATTGTATTTTGGTACTGGGGATTGAACCCAGGGACACTTCCACTGAACTACATCCCTAGCCCTTTTTTATTTTGAGACGGGATCTCCGTAAGTTGCCCAGGCTGGCCTCAAGCTTTCCATCCTCGTGCCTCAGCCTCCTGACTAGCCAGGACTACAGGTGTGTGTGACACCATGCCCAGCTTGATACTCTTTTCCTTTCTTTTTTTTTTTTTTTGCGGTACCGGGGATTGAACGCAGGGGCGTTCTACCTCCGCACTACACCCCCAGCCCTATTTTTTTTATACTTTATTTTGAAACCGGGTCTCACGAAGTTGTGGAGGGCCTCACTAAGGAGAGAGAGAGAGAGAGAGAGAGAGAGAGAGAGAGCTGAGTCTGGCCGCGAACCCGGATCCTCCGGTCTCCGCCTCCCAAAGTACTGGGATTACAGGCGTGCGCCACCACGCCCGGCTTCTCTTTTCCTTTGTTTTTGAAATAGAAGTATACATCACTGATTTTCAGCCTTTCTTATTTCTTAAATATTTGCCTTTATAGCCATTATTTTTCTCTAACCATTGCTTTAGTATATCTTACAAGTTTCAATGTCTTATTTTAATTATCATTGTTTCAAATATTTCTAATGTTTTTTATTTTCTTTATATAGCTACTTAAAAGTTTTTCTATTTATTTCAGAATTCTAATTTCCTTTATCAGAAAAATACCCTAAAAGAATTTCAAGCTTTTGTGATTTATTGAGGCTTTGTTTATATCCAAAATTTTTGCTTTTTGTGAATGCTCCATGTACTCTCTCCTTTTTTTTTTTTTTTTGTGGTACCGGGGATTGAACCCAGGGGCGTTTTCCTCTGCGCTACACCCCCGGCCCTGTTTTTTTATACTTTATTTCGAAACCGGGTCTCACAAAGTTGCGGAGGGCCTCACTAAGTAGCTCAGGCTGGCCGCGAACCTGGATCCTCCGGTCTCCACCTCCCTCCATGTACTCTTAAAAACGACATGGAGAGCCGGGCGTGGTTGCGCACGCTTGTAATCCCAGTACTTTGGGAGGCAGAGACTGGAGGATCCGGGTTCGCGGCCAGCCTCAGCTCTCTCTGTCTCTC
>PVJS01060366.1:0-11265 GCA_004027185.1 Glis glis | reverse complement strand
ATTGAACCCAGGGGCATTCTACCTCCAAGCTACACCCCCAGCCCTATTTTTTATACTTTATTTTGAAACCAGGTCTCACGAAGTTGCGGAGGCCTCACTAAGTAGCTGAGGCTGTCTGTGAACCCAGATCTTCTGGTCTCCGCCTCCCAAGTACTGGGATTACAAGAGTGTGCCACCACGCCCAGCCCTGTGGCTTAGTTCTTTATGTGTAACGTGGGGAAGGGCTCTCAGTGTGGTTGTTTAAGGATTTTTTTTTTTTTTTTTTTTTTTTTTGCGGTACTGGGGATTGAACCTAGGGGCATTCTACCTCCGTGCTACACCCCCGGCCCTATTTTTTTTTTTTATACTTTATTTTGAAACCGGGTCTCACGTAGTTGCGGAGGGCCTCACTAGGTAGAGAGAGAGAGAGAGAGACAGGGAGAGAGGGAGAGCTGAGGCTGGCCGCGAACCCAGATCCTCCGGTCTCCGCCTCCCAAAGTACTGGGATTACAAGTGTGTGCCACCACGCCCAGCTTGTTTAAGGATTTACTGAGATCTTGCTGGTGGAACCTCCCCAGAAGTCAAGAGTTTTGGCTCCTGGAGCAGGCAGGAGGGGCCTCGCTCTGACAGCCTTTGCCCCTCAGGCCTTTCTGGAAGCTCTGCAGAGCCAGGCGGAAGCCAGCAGCAAGATCATCGGCCAGTTTGGAGTGGGTTTCTACTCAGCCTTCATGGTAGCTGACAGAGTCGAGGTCTACTCCCGCTCAGCGGCCCCCGGAAGCCCGGGCTATCAGTGGCTTTCAGATGGGTAAGTCCCACCTCACCCAGGGACACTTGGAATCAAGTGTCACCCGACAGCAAATTGGAGATCACCACTGAGCCTGGAAAGAGGCTTTGCTGAGGAAATGCCGATGGGCCTCTTCCAGGCTCTATGTGGACTCCGACTTTCCCACTCAGGGGAGGTGTCAGTTTGTGACCATCACCAGCCTGTGCTCTGGGGGCTGGCCCGTCCAGCCGCGCTCCTTGGGTAGCCCCTGCTCTCTGCACAGCCAGGTTGGCCGGCACCCTCATTGCTTGCTTCTCCTCCCACACTCCCGTGGGGTGGCATCTGACAAGGCTATTAGGCGGCTGTCCCAAAGGAACTTCAGGCTATATTTGAAGAGAATGGTGATTTAGCCACATTTAAGCATTTTCTCAACTGGCCCCAAAACTTCTTTGCTAGACTCTGTGTTTGTCGACTGTGCCTGGCAACCCCCAGGGCAGGAGGCCTGGCCCAAGCACAGCACGCCTCCCTTCTTCAGTCCAGACCCAGACTCCGTAAATCCTGTGGAAGCGCTGCTCAGAGGGAAGGTGGCTGAGGTGTCGGCAAGGCCCCGTCTGGGACATCCCCTCTCCTGCAATTCCAGTGGTTGTGCTCTTCAGGGCCAGGGCCTATGCCAGAGTCGAGGAGCAACATGGGTGGGCCTCTGTCCCCAGGCACTGGTGCTGACTGGGCCCTGGGCCTGCTTTCAGGTCACACGGGGCCCTGAGGGAGGCAGGGGCTTATACCCTGTGCCCCAGCGCAGCAGTCCTGTTCCTTGACATCCATTCTGTGGCCTGAGGGGCTGGCCGGGATCAGAGAGGGGGATGTCTGGTTTCCCTTGCCACATGCTGGCTTGGACACTACGGGTAACAGTCCCAAGAGAGCGCCTGGGTTTGCCTACGGCACTTTGCAGGTACCCAGAACTGACTTTGCTTTTCTTTTGTGTCTTAGCTCTGGAGTGTTTGAAATCGCCGAAGCTTCAGGAGTTAGAGCCGGGACCAAAATAGTCATCCACCTCAAGTCTGACTGCAGAGAGTTCGCCAGCGAGGCCCGGGTCCGAGGTGTGTGAGAGCCTGGGCCCGCTTGGCTCTGGGCCCTGGTGGCCAAGATGAGGGTGAAGGGCACATTGAGAAGGGCTGGGCGAGGGCGGGCCTGAGGCCCGGGGGATGGCTTCCTGCGGGCTGTGTTGGGGAGCTTGAGGGTGACGCCCATGGGCAGATGGGTGCATAGCCCTGGGTCTTTTATAATCTTGGCGGGCTTGGGGAGTCCGTCCTGCTGTGAGATCTCAGGCCTTCCTCCTGCGTGGTGGAGCCTTCTGAGCCAGATGTCCCCAGGGCCAGGGCCGCCAGTGCTTCTGCCCGCCGATTCTCTCTGAAAGCCCATGGGGATCACCGAGCACTTCTGGGGTGCATGTTAACCCTGTGGTCTCACATGGACCAGGCCCCAGGAGGTCTGATTCTCCTGGCGGTTCTGCAACTGGGCAGGGAGGACGGGCCCTCCCAGCAGGCCCCTGCTCTCCTGGGAGCGACTTCCTGTTTCCACTCTGTCTCTTTGTCTCCTGCAGATGTGGTAACAAAGTACAGTAACTTTGTCAGCTTCCCCCTCTACCTTAATGGAAGGCGGATTAACACCTTGCAGGTGAGGCCCTGAGCTGCCCACAGGGCTCGACAGACAGCCCTGGGGACAAATGCACATACCCAAGGACAAAGGGCAGGATGATGGGGGGCACACACTGCCCAGAGTCACAGGACTAGGCATTGTTTGTGGAGAGACGAGATCTGGGGGAGCGGACAGGGTCCCCAGCTCCTGCGGGCCCAGGGCTCACTGAGGTGTAATTCACACACCACACAGTTCACCCATCTAGTGCACCTTTGGGTTCGATGGCACCCACCTCCACACCTATCCCCAGTGGCACTCCCTCCCTGCTCCCTCTTCCCCAGTCTACGTTGGATTTCTACTCTTTGGCCATTTTATGTAAATCGAATCACACAACACATCCCCACTTATGTCCAGTTTCTTTCACTGATCTTAATGTCTTCAAGGGTCAGCCACATTGCAGTGTATCAGCACTCCCTACTTTTTTGTGGCTGAGTAATATTCTATCAAATGGGCGGGCCACATTTGTTCATCAGCCCACCCACTGGTTGAGAGGGTTATTATCTCTCACCCTCAACTCCAGCCTCTCACCCCTTCCTGAACGCTGTCCTGGGGAAGGGACACTTGAGCCAGAGCCTTTTGTGTGTCTCCTCTTGTTCTTCCTGAGTGATGGGGGGACGGAGATGAACATGGGGGGAGGGTCCGTATATGGGACCCTGCCTGTCTGCCCCAGGCTGTCCAGGCACACATAACTCTTGGGGAGACATGTCTCAAATGTGATGTCCACCCATCAGTGGTCTCTGTCTCCAGGCCATCTGGATGATGGACCCCAAGGACGTCAGCGAGTCGCAGCACGAGGAGTTCTACCGCTACCTCGCTCAGGCTCATGACAAGCCCCGCTACACGCTGCACTACAAGACGGATGCGCCACTCAACATCCGGAGCCTCTTCTACGTGCCAGAGATGGTGAGGCCTCCCGTGGCCACAGCTGTGTCTCCCACAGGACAGCTCAGTGCACACGTGCCACGTCGTTGACTAGGCAGGATTAGAGCAAAGGGAAAGCAGAGGCCTCTGGGTGGGAGGGGTGGATTTCAGCCCCCACACACCGTGCACAGGGGGTGTGTCTTTTAGCTCAGGCCTGGGACTGGCACAGGAGCCCAGGAGGGTCCCAGGTGCCTGTGCGCCCTCAGCCATCCTGGCTGTGTGCCGGGGCTGGGAGGCTTCCCTCAGGACGCTCTGGAAAGGGCCTGGTGGTAAGCAGGTTGCCTCTGGCTCGGGGGCATGTGGAAACTCTGAGTCCTGCAGTGGAGGGCCAGCTGTCCCCACTACACCCACCTGACGTGTTTGCAAAGACCGTGCCGGCGCGCCCTGTCCCCCAGTGAGGTTCCTGTGGCCTTGTTGGATCTTCTGGTCCAGAGCCACACTGGAGCAGGACCTAGCACTGATGCAGAGCCGGCACCAGGCTCATGCCTGCCGGGTAGTCGCTCTCCCACTGCACCGCGCCCCCTGCCTCCAGCAGGCCCTTCCTGTGAGGGCCCGAGAGCACTGGTGTTGGCTTCGTGGCCACACAGTCCTCGTGTAACTACTGACCCTGCTGCTGTGGCGAGGGACCCAATGGCCAGCACCGCAGGGACCACTGAGGCTGGGTCCTGGGAGCCTGTAGACACAGAGGTGAAGTTCATGTCTTTCTACATGTCATGAAATGTGGATTTGATTTTTCCCCCAACCATTTAAAAATATTAAAATTGAGCCAGGCCTGGTGGCACATACCTGTGATCCCAGCACTTGGGAGGCTGAGACAGGAAGATTGCAGGTTCGTGGCCAGCCCCAGCAATTTAGTGATACCCTCAGCAACTGAGTGAGACCCTGTTTCAAAATAAAAATAAAATAGGGCTGGGGTGTAGCTCAGAAGTAGAGTGCCCCTGGGCTCAATCCCCAGTACCAAAAAATATGTATGGGCCACACAGATAGGCAGCAAGCCGGATTTGGCCTGTGGCCTGTGCTTTGTTGGCCCCTGACCCGTAGCGAGGTTTGGCTCTGTTCTCGGGGCCTGCAAGTCTTCGTTATTTTATGTCTTCTGGAGGGAGTGGTTGGGGAGGGCAGCAGCTGTCCAAAAGGCCCCGCCCCCACAGAGCCCCTCTGTAGGTGTCGTGGGGGCGTCCTCCCTGGACCTGGGGTTTCTGGCGGAGCAGGTGGGGCAGGGGGGTGCAGAGAGGCATGCGGAGCTCACTCCTCTGGCCCCCGGCAGCCCTGGGAAGGGCTGGCTCACGCCTCCGCCTCCCTGTTGCCTGAGGTGGATTTCCGCCATCGCCACCCAGCCTTGTCTTTCCTTCATCCGCAGAAACCATCCGTGTTTGACGTAAGCAGGGAGCTTGGCTGCAGCGTGGCGCTGTATAGCCGCAAGGTCCTCATCCAGACCAAGGCCACAGACATCCTGCCCAAGTGGCTGCGCTTCGTGCGAGGTACGCGGCCGCCGCCCATGCTGCACTGCGTGATGTGACGGCTCTGCGTCGCGAGTGACTGTCTGTGGGACATGCTGCTGAGCGGCTCGGCTCGCTGGCTGCATTCATGGAGCGGCTGGGGAAGGCAGCTCAGAGCCCCGGGAAGCTTCATGGCCTCAGTAATAGTTGTGGTTGATTTGGGGGGCGGGGAGGAATCGAATTCTTTCAGTGTTTAGAAATATAACGTGAGTGTGAGATTTATGCTTGAATGGTTTAGTACAGAACTCAGCAGTTGACCTTTTTATCATCTTGGGGCACAAAGGTAACAGTAGCCACGATGCAGTTAGGATGTTTAAGGTCAAATTTATGTGTTTACCGAGCGTCCAGGGCTTCTGAGGCCGCAGACACAGCCCCAGCACAGGCGGGCCTGTCCTCAGGAGCATGTCATCCCCGGGCTGCCCACACCCACCAGGGGACAAGCAGGACAGGAGGGGTAGCCCCCGTCCTCCTGCGCCCCTCTTGCTGCGTGTGGTTCACGTAGGCCAGGCTGTGGAGGGAGGGCCAGCTAAGGACGTGGAGGCCTGACCTGCCCTCTTCTCTCAGGTGTGGTGGACAGCGAGGACATCCCCCTGAACCTGAGCCGAGAGCTGCTACAGGAGAGCGCGCTCATCCGGTGAGCCTGGCCGGGCGGGCGGCTGGAGGACGCCTCCCGCCGGCTCTGCCTGTGAGCCTGGCGGCTCTTGAGTGACTTGGGCTGTGGTCCCAAAGAAGGGGCCAGGCTGAGTCAGGAGAGCAGAGGGGCTGTGAGGCCAGAGTGGGTGCTCACTCATAACCTCACCTAGAGATGCCGCTATGTGTATTCTAGGATGCAGGAAATTGACAGGTGGACCAGATTTTAAAGCTAGTTCATGTGCAAGAACCTAGTTGGTGGTGCACATCTGTAATCCCACCTACTCGGAACACCAAAGCAGGAGGAGCACAAATTGAGGCTAGCCCAGGCAACTTAGCAAGACCTTGTTTTTTGTTTTTGTTTTTGTTTTTCGGTACTGGAGATTGAACCCAGGGGCATTCTACCTCCGAGCTACACCCCAGCCCCACCCTTTTTTTTTTTTTTTTTTGAAACCAGGTCTCACTAAGTTGCAGAGGGCCTCATTAAGTAGCTGGGGCTGGCCACAACACGAACTCAGATCCTCCGGTCTCAGCATCCCAAGTACTGGGATTACAAGCGTGCGCCACCACGCCCAGCTGCAAGACCTTGTTTTGACATAAAAAGTTTAAAGGGTTGGGGGTAGCCAAGCATGGTGACACATGCCTGTAATCCCAGCACTTGGGAGGCTGAGAGAGGAGGATTGCAGGTTTGAGGCCAGCCTCAGCAATTTAGCAAGACCTTGTTTCAAATAAAAAATAAAACAGGGCTGGGGTGTAGCTCAGAGGTAGAATGCCCCTGGGTTCAATCCCCACTGCCACCAAAGGAAAAAAAAAAGAAGAAATAGAGCCTTTGAAAGTCTCCAAATTGCCCATAAAGAACTAGATACAGTATGATGTATAATTTCAACACACTAGTAAAAGTATTTTATTTTATTTACTTTTTAATTTAATTTAATTTTTTTGTGGTACCAGAGATTGAACCCAGGGGCGTTCTGCCTCCAAGCTACACCCCCAGCCCTATTTTTTATTCTTTATTTTGAAACAGGGTCTCACTAAGTTGCAGAGGCCTCACTAAGTAGCTGAGGCTGGCCGTGAACCCAGATCCTCCTGTTTCAGTCTCCCAAGTATTGGGATTACAAGCGTGTGTCACCACTCCCGGCTAGAATCCCAGTTTTGAAAGTTACAGAGTACATATGGTGTACTCAGTATAAATCCACGCTATGTAGCACATATCTAGTATGTGCGTTTTGGTATTGTTATGAACAGGTGTGCACAGGTAGGAGATGAGGCACACACACTGTCCTGCAACTTGTCCATATTGGAATTTTCCTGGTTTTTCTCTGGCACTTCCTCACAATGCTAGGATTATCAGAAGAGGTGGCTTTGCTTTTTTTTTTTTTTTTTTTTTTTTTTTTTTTTTTTTTTTTTTTTTTTTTTTTGCGGTACCGGAGATTGAATGCAGGGGCGTTCTACCTCCGCGCTACACCCCCGGCCCTATTTTTTAATGCTTTATTTTTGAAACCGGGTCTCACAAAGTTGTGGAGGGCCTCACTAGGTAGAGAGAGAGAGAGAGAGAGAGAGAGGGAGAGGAGAGAGATAGATCGATCGATCAATCGATCGATCGCGCGCGTGCATGCGCACTTAGGTTGGCCGCGAACCCGGATCCTCCAGTCTCCGCCTCCCAAAGTACTGGGATTACAAGCGTGCGCCACCACGCCCAGCTGCATTTTGTATTTTGTGTGTATTTTGTGGGTGATACATCTCCATGCAGTCATTATCGCCTGTGCGAGATCCCTGCAGCTGGGACAATGGGACGACAGGCAGTGGGCGCAGCAGGTGGAAGGTCCTCACAAGGTGTCCGCTCACGCTCCGCCTGCAGTGGGCGTCCTCCAGCTCTGTGGCCCTGCCTCCCTCCCTCCACCAGTCCTGCAGCTCGGCCTCAGTGGTGCAGCTGTCCTGTGTCTTTGTTGAGGGCTGATGGTTCCTCCGAATGCTCTTCACAGACACTCTTGTTCATGGTAAGTGAATTCTCTTCCATAGGAAGCTCCGGGACGTTTTACAGCAGCGGCTGATAAAGTTCTTTGCTGACCAGAGCAAAAAGGACACTGAGAAATATGCAAAGTTTTTTGACGATTATGGCTTGTTCCTGAGGGAGGGCATCGTGACCACCGCGGATCAGGACGTCAAGGTAAAGCTGGCTTTCCAGGCCTTCCTGTGGCCTGCCTCGGCGCAGGCCTCCTGGACCTGGTGACGGGGCAGCCAGGCGCTCGGCTGCACTGTGGGGTCAGCAGGCGGCTGGTCGGCCTGCTGAGCCTCTGCCAGTAGACACAGCAGGCCGAGTCCATGGTCCCCGTGTCCCATGGGCACTGTGCTCTTCAGGGACGCCTTGGTCCTGGAAGCTGGCAGGAGGTGGAGGCAGGGTGAATACTCTCTTTCTCAGAGGATGTTAGGTTGGACACAGAGGCAGAGCAAGCCAAGGCATCTGAGTCCCCGGGGTGGGGAGGGCACAGTTGTGTCTGACAAGGGGTGCTCATTGTCAGGCCTAGGAAGTCCCTTAACATGCCGCCAGGGCCAGTAGTTCAGTCATTCAGGCCATTAGTTGCTAAAAATGGCACGCTTGTTCCCTGAAGGTTTTAGCCGGGTTTTTTTTCAGTACCTGGGATTGAACCCAGGGACATTCTACCTCCGCACTACACCCCTGGCCCTATTTTTTATACTTTATTTTGAAACCGGTCTCACGAAGTTGCGGAGGGCCTTACTAGGTAGAGAGAGAGAGAGACAGGGAGAGAGAGAGAGCTGAGGCTGGCCGCAAACCCGGATCTTCCGGTCTCCACCTCCCAAAGTACTGGGATTACAAGCGTGCGCCACCACGCCCGGCTTTATCCTTTATTTTGAAACCTGGTCTCACAAAGTTTTGGAGGGCCTCACTAAGTAGCTGAGGCTGGCTGCGAACCTGGATCCTCCGATCTCCGCCTCCCAAGTACTGGGATTACAAGCATGCGCCACTACGCCCAGCTTTAGCCATTTTTTAATTGAGATACCACTTACATACTGTAAAATCCAGACATGTCACCCCTTGAACCGTTGACCACATCTGTGGCGCCATGCACGCTGCGGTGCTGTCTGGTTCCAGAACATCCTCCCCATGAGCAGCTCCTAGGGCTGGCGTTGCTTGTCAACCACACCACCCTGGGCGCCTGCCCTGGCAGCAAGGGGTGGCCACACATTTGGGGTCCCAGGGCGGGGGAGGTTCAGGCCATAGCAGGAGGTGGGCGGGTGCTCAGGTGCGCGGAAGCCCTTGGCTCTTCCCTGGGCTCTTGGCCGCCTTCCAGGTGTCTGCATGCTCCAGCGGCGCTTTGCACGGGCCTGCTTATGCTCTTCCTTCTCGCCTGTCTTAGTTTCTGTCAGTAGCACACTGGTGTCCGCTGTGTCAACATGCGCTCTTCCGGCGCGTGGCGCAGGCAGGGAGGGCCCCGGCGTGCCCACGAGCGGAGCCTCGGTGCGCGGACCCTGACGGCCAGTCCCATCCTTATTCCTCCCTGCTTGTCTGATTCCATCCACTTCGAGTGCCAGGCGCTGTCATCTGGACCTGGCCCTGGGTGTCCTCTGCCCGCTTTCCCCAGGGTCCTGCACTCCCTGCCTCAGTTGTCAGGGTGACAGTGGCTTGGAGGTGGCAGCGTCTGGGCTGGTGGCACCAGGGCCCACGCTCCCAGCACTGCTACTCCTCGTCCATCTCATGCAGCCCTTGTAGGCTCCCACAGTCAGAGCCATGTCACCTCCTCTCACAGACCCTCTCCAAGGCCCACTTTGACGCGCGCCCCACTGGCCAGGGCTAGTCCCCCGGGAGCAGGCTCTGCTGTGGGCAGGTTCTAGACCCTGGAACAGAGGGTACTGCAAGGTCTTGTACCTCTTCAGGTGGGTGCTCATGGCCAGAGTGAGGCCTGTCAGTCCACCCAAGAGTCCACAGGCGCCAGCCAGGGAGCGCAGGCTTTCGAAGGCCCATGGCCTGTGGGGCGGGAGACGCAGAGCCTGGGCCTGGAGCGGCAGTGACCTGCCCGTGTGTGCCTGCAGGAGGACATCGCGAAGCTGCTGCGTTACGAGTCCTCAGCGCTGCCCGCAGGGCAGTTGACCAGCCTGTCGGACTACGCCGGCCGCATGCAGCCTGGCACCCGCAACATCTACTACCTGTGCGCCCCCAGCCGGCACCTGGCCGAGCATTCGCCCTACTATGAGGCCATGAAGCAGAAAAACACGGAGGTGGGTGAGACACGGGGGTCACACGGCTCTCCCTGGGCCAGGGGCCACACAGTGAGAGGCAGCGCCCACATCTGCCACGTGGCTGTGCCTCTCCCCAGGAGGTGATGGGCGGGTTCATTCGGGAATAGAGTGCATCCGTTGCTAAGCAGCCGGGGCCCTCCGAGCCTCCAGGGAACTGTCACTCGTGCTTAGGTACCCTGGTGCCCTGTCTTCTGTCGCAGTCTGATAGAGCGTTCTGGTGTGTGCCCAGGTCCTCTTCTGCTACGAGCAGTTTGATGAACTTACCTTGCTGCACCTCCGCGAGTTTGACAAGAAGAAGCTGATCTCCGTGGAGACGGACATCGTTGTCGACCACTACAAGGAGGAGAAGTTGGACGCGGCCCCCGGTGGGCTCCCTGGCTGGGTGGCCAGGGACTGACACTTGCTCCTGCAGGGCCTCTTCTGACCTGCCCGTGGGTTTACGTGGGGTTTTCTTTCTCACTTGGATCTTGGGATTCCCGTCCATGAAAGAAGCTGCTCAGGAACACCTCACCGATCCATGGAAAGCGCTGAGGTCCCAGGGGCCTGCAAGGCTCCTACTGAGACCAGGCTGCCCAAGAGAATCAGAATTGTCTATTTTTTTTTTCCTTTTTACATTTTATTTTGAGACAGGATCTTGCTAAAGTTGCTCAGGCTGGCCTTGAACTTGCAGTCCTCCTGCACAACCTCCTGGGTAGCTGGGGTATTAGGTGTGCCTCACTATGCCTGTGTAGAATTGTGGGGGGGGTTGTTTGGGGGGGAATACTAGGGATTGAACCCAGGGGCATTCTGCCTCTGAGCTGCACCCCCAGCTGAATCTTATTCTTTTTTTTTTTCAATTGGGGGGGTACTGGGGACTCAGTCCTGGGGCATTCTACCTCTGAGCTATACCCCCAGCCCTAGTTTATTTTTATTTTGAAGCAGAGTCTTGCTAGGTTGATGAGAGTCTCACTACTTGCTGAGACTGTCCTCGAACCTGCAATCCTCCTGTCTCAGCCTCCCAAGTACTAGGATTACAGGTGTGTACCACCACGCCCAACTTATTCTTTATTTTTGAAACAGGGCCTCAGTAACTTGCAGAGGGCCTCACTAAGTTGCTAAAGCTGGCCGCGAACCTGCGATCCTCCTGTCTCAGCCTCCCAAGTACTAGGCTTACAGGTGTGTGCCACCATACCAGCTTTTTTTTTTTTTTTTTTTTTGTGGTACTGGGGATTACACCTAGGGGCATTCTACCTCTGAGCTACATCCCCAGCCCAGTTTTATTTTTTATTTGGAAACAGGGTCTCGCTAAGTTGCTGAGACCCTCAATAAGTAGCCGAGGCTGGCTTCGAACCTGTGATCCTCCTGTCTCAGCCTCCCAAGTACTGGGATAACAGGCATGCACCATTACACCTGTCTCCAGCTATGTTTTAATTGTGTGTGTGTGTGTGTGTGTGTGTGTGTGTGTGTGTGTGTGTGAGAGAGAGAGAGAGAGAGAGAGAGAGAGAAAGAGAGAGAGAGATACTGGGGATTGAACCCAGTGGGATT
>PVJS01060365.1:0-11261 GCA_004027185.1 Glis glis | reverse complement strand
TTTTTTTTTTTTTTTTTTTTTTTTTTTTTTTTTTTTTTTGCAGTACTGGGGATTGAACCCAGGGGCATTCTACCTTTGAGCTACACTCCCAGCCCTATTTTTTGTTCTTTATTTTGCGGTACCAGGGATTGAACGCAGGGGCTTTCTACCTCCGCGCTACGCCCCCGGCCCTATTTTTATACTTTATTTTGAGACCGGGTCTAACGAAGTTGCGGAGGGCCTCACTAAGTAGAGAGAGAGAGAGACACAGGAAGAGAGAGAGAGAGAGAGAGCTGAGGCTGGCCGCGAACCCGGATCCTCCTGTCTCTGCCTCCCAGGTACTGGGATTACAAGCGTGCGCCACCACGCCCGGCCAGACAAGGTGATTTCTGAAGGTCTGGCCCACTCTAGAAAACTGACCACTCCTCCGGTCATTCTGCCCACTCCACATTCTGTTCATTCTGTCCCCAGCTCCAGGATGGACTTGGGGTAAAGAGCATTAAAGGAAAAAACAAAACGGAATGAAAGAGAAAAGTCATCTTAAAAGGCCCCGAGGTGTTTTCTAAGATGCTACCTGAGGCACTGGACAGACAGGCTTCCTGGTGTGCCATTCGGTTCTTCCTTAACCATAGCCCAGAGCAATGAAGTGGGAAGTCTCAGAGAACAAGAAGAAAGTTCCAGGATCAACTGGCAGAGGCTGCCTGAGCACTGAGCTAAACATCCCAAGGCCTTTGTGGAGATGAGGTGCAAAGAACTGATCACCAATGTCTGTCAGAGCAGGGGTCAACAGCAGCGACCTGTGTACCAGATACCTGTCATCACTAATTGAAACTGATTTGGGAAACCCACTTTGGTTTGTTTTGGGGTTTTGTTTTGTTGTTGTTGTTTTGTTCTCTCTCTCTCTCTCTCTCTCTCTCTCTCTTTCTCTCTCTCATACTGGGTATTAAGCCCAGAGGTATTCTACTTCTAAGCTACATCCCCAACCTTTTATTATTATTATTATCATTATTATTATTATTATTATTATTATTTTATTTTGAAACAGGATCTCACTAAGTTGATGAGGATATGGCTAAGTTGCTAAGGCTGGCCTTGAACCTGTGATCCTCCTGTCTCAGCCTCCCAAGTATTGGGATCACAGCTGTGCACCACCAAGCTCAGCTTCCTAGTTTGGTTTTCTCTCTCCTTCTCCCCCTCTATTTCATTCTCCCTGATCCTATGTAGTGGGAGCAAGTCACATATCTAATCAGAGTCCAAACCAATAAAATAAGGAAGCTATACACAACCAAGCAATTTCAAGCACAGCATGAACCTGACTTGCTGTTGTGTAATATGCCAGGCGGTTTCAATTCTGACTTGTTCCCCTTCCTGCCTACCCAGTGCTTATCCTTTCCCACTTCACTCTTTGGAGGTATACCTTCTGTCTCCCTAGTAAGCTGTAAGGGCACTAGGGTCCCCAGTGATCCACCAGCACACTGGCTGTCAAATTCTCACCTGACTTCCCCCAGCTGATCTTGCAAGTGACAGAGGCAAGATCTGAACCCTGGTTCCCCCAAATTCCAATGAAGTTCAGAGAAGAGACCTGAAGCCAAGTCTGCCTGGAATCACACCTCACTCTGCCACTTATTTACTTCCTGGGTAATCACGGGTGAGTTATATACTCTTTCTGGAGCTCCGTTTCCTCATCTATTAAATGGAGGGAATGGAGCCAGGCGTGGTGGCACACGCTTGTAATCCCAGTACTTGGGAGACTGAGACAGGAGGATCACAGGTTCGAGGCGAACCTCAGCAACTTGTGAGGCCCTCCGCAACTTAATGAGACCCTGTTGCAAAATAAGGAATAAAATAGGGCTGGGGGTGTAGCTCGGAGCTAGAATGCCCCTGGGTTCAATCCCCAGTACCACAAAAATAAATAAATAAATAAATAAATAAATAAATAAATAAATAAATAAATGGAGGGAATGATGCATCCCTTAATAGAATTGTGGTAAAGACTGAGTGAACACATATACAATGCTTAGAATTATGCCTGGCTCGTGGAAAGCACTCAGTTCATGTCAGGTAGGATTATTATTCGGCATGCCCAGCCAGGATGGGTGGGAAGCTGCAGGGTGTGGCGATGCCAACACTGACTCCTATAAACCCAGGGTAGAGTGCTGGTCCTATCTTCCCACTGTCAGTAGTGGTTGTGTAAGGCCAAAGGAAAGATCTTTCCTTGGAGATACTCCCTTCCTTTGTATGTTTTAATCCACAGAGAAAAAACAGAAGCACATTTTTAGAAGAGGATCAGGACACAGCTGGGAATGCATCTGAGGTTATACGGGGCCCCTTACACTCTCTCTCTGTCACCCAGGATCTGGCCCAACTACAACCCCAGTCTCTAATTTGTTCTGTGTCTCTGACATCTCACCACGGCTCCGTGGTCCTCTGGCTAAACCACAGAGGGGGAATCCCCAGACCTCTTGTGCAATGGAGCCCACGGTTCTGAGATCCTGAGAGGTCGGTGTGGGAAACTTGACGGAGCATGCCTTGTCACCCCACAGCATGATTCATACCCCAGGGCGGCTGCAAACAGGAGGTCTCTGCTGGAACAGAGACGCTTCTTGGCATTTTCGGTCCTCACTGCAAACATGCTGCTGTACTACAGCCCAGATGGGCTTTCTCATGTGTGTTCAGAGCACAACAAACTCAGGCACAAACATAACTCTGTCCCCTCCTACTTCCTCATTTAACAGCTGGGGAAGACACAGTGCAGAGGGCAAAGGCCTCAGTCATAGTAACTCAGAGGATCTCCTGAGCCACAGAGAACTGTTCTGCCCGCCCTCACCCCACTGCAGCATTCACTACCCTTCTGGACTATTTACCTACTGCAGTGGTACCACAGATCAGAGCAGCTGTCTAGGAATGTGTGGTGGGTGGATAACTGAGCATCTGCCTCCACTGCAGACTGGAGCTTTGAGTTCAGTGTCCACGGTCTGCAGACAATCCAGAGAGCCAGCAGCCCCCGGGGTGCCAGAAGGATTCGAGCTAGTCAAGAAGGAAGAGTGGAGCTGCATGACTAAGATCCCAGCCTGGCCATTCAAGCAGAGTAACAGCCCTGGCGTCCACACAGGTGTTTGTGGCTCACACCCTCGGTCCTTTCACTCAGTGACCATGTATTAAGCACCTACTATTTGCCAAGCACTAAGGATGCCTCAGAGGCGAAGATAGGTAGTCCCTACACTCAAGGGGGGGGGCAGAAATTGCCAAAATAATCAGGCATTGGAAAATTAAATTTTAAAAAATATTATGGTTCTTTTATATTTTTCTAAAAATTGTATTGGTGCAATGTGATTATGCATCGTAGTGAGACTCAAAGTGATACATTAATACATGCACACAACATCTCTCGGTGTAGTTCCCTCCTAAGCCTAGTCTGCCACCGCCATGGAAAGCTAAATTCTAACTAAAGAAGCAGATAACCTGGAGGAGGAGGCAGCTGTGAAGAAAGGCCCCTCTCCAAAATACTTTCCAAACGCCCTTTTTCGTTTGCTTTCTGTCCGCAAAGGATGTTTTCCCCATTTCACAGTTGAACAAGACTCAGACAGAAGACCGGGAGGCCGCTAGGAACAGGGGAGGGCTAGAACCTACCGGTCCTGACTCCAGACTCGCGGTGCCTTCCGCGCGGGGCGCTGAGAAACGCCGGACAGACAGCTGTTTGGGGTGCTGCAAAGACCTAAGCCCAGGGCAGTGCCCACGCGCGCTCGGGCCCAGGAACTGAGCGCCGACGCCGGGCCTGGAGCGCCAAGAGGGCAGAGCCGGCTCCGGGAGGCTGAGGGCTTCCAAGAGGGCAGAGCGGCTCCGGGAGGCTGAGGGCTTCCAAGAGGGCAGAGCGGCTCCGGGAGGCTGAGCGCTTCCAAGAGGGCAGAGCGGCTCCGGGAGGCTGAGCGCTTCCAAGAGGGCAGAGCGGCTCCGGGAGGCTGAGCGCTTCCAAGAGGGCAGAGCGGCTCCGGGAGGCTGAGCGCTTCCCGGGAAGGCAGGAGCAGGGAACCCGGGGAGCAGCCGGTCACCCAAGCCCCCGGCCTCCCCAGGTTGTGCGCACAAGGAGGCTGGAACTTAGAGCAGAGTGCAGGAGGAGAGGGGGAGGGGAGGTGGGGAAGGGGAAGAAATGCAGAAGTGCTGACGGGGGAGAGACGAGGGGGAGGAGGACATGAAGAGGAGACTTGGGGAGCACTGGAGTAGGGGCGGCAGGACAGCTGGGTCGCGAGTCCCACAAACGACACCGGATGGCCTCACTCACCCCGGATCCGGGATCGCAGCGGATCTGCAGAAAGTCCCCTGCGCAGGGAGGACCCCGCGCTTGTCCGCGCCGGGATCCGGCAGCCGGAAGCAGCCCCCAGCCCGGGAATGTCCTCCCGGCCAGCTCCGGGACCGTGCCCGGCTCCTCGAGTCCCCGGAGCGCGCAGGGGACCGAGGCTCAGCACCCCGCGCTGGCTCGGTGGCTCTGGAATGCGCGGCCGCTGGGCACCGCCCCCGGAAAGCCGGGGCCCCCGGAAAGCCGGGGCGCACGCCCTCCCCAGCTCCTCCCAGCCTCCGCCCGCCCGGGGCTGTGGGGCCGGAGAAGCTTCCCCGGAGAGAGTGAGGAGTCGGGGCTCCCCTCATCGCCCTACCACACGCTGCCGCCTGGCCTCGAACAAGTCCCTTGGGGGCTGGGGCTGGCTGGTAAACCGCCAGGGGTGTCCTACCGTCATGGGGAAACAGCTAACTCTGAGGGGTCCTTGGCTTCCATGATGAATAAGAATTCAACACGTGCCATCAGAAAAAGGCAAAGGTTTAGTTAACTTAAAGGTGGGGATGCAGGTTGGGGGTCATCTCAAGAAAGGGAGAGCCAGTTTCCCTGCGTGCGCCCATCCATCCAGGGGAGCAGGAGAGAGTCCCTGTTCGCAGTTCTTTTATAGGAGGGGGCAGATAGGGTCGCACAGCAGAGGGCAGGACTTCCTCTTAGTCCTCAGTTTCCCTGGCAACAGATAGGCAGTAGGGTCTGACCTTTGTCCTCCTCACCCACCCTACTTACATTAAGCATCTCAGGTGTGGAGAGGAGCCATTGTGATTAAGGGTGTGGACTCATTAAGGCTTCTGCCTGACTGAATGCACCCTATAGGGTGGAGTTACATTATGAACTTTTTTAAAAAAAAATTTTTTTTTGCGGTACCGGGGATTGAACCCAGGGGCGTTCTACCTCCACACTACACCCCCGGCCCTATTTTTTTATACTTTATTTTGAAACCGGGTCTCATGAAGTTGCAGAGGGCCTCACTAGGTAGAGAGAGAGAGAGAGAGAGAGAGAGATGGGGGAGAGGGAGAGAGAGAGCTGAGGCTGGCCACAAACCCGGATCCTCTGGTCTCTGCCTCCCAAAGTACTGGGATTACAAGCGTGCACCACCACGCCCCGCTATGAACTTTTAAAATTTTAAATCTCTATTTTCCCAATGTCTCCTTTCTGCCTAATATTTCTATCTTTTCTATTCTAACTCATCACTACCACGTGCCCTCCTCCGAGAGCCTTTCCAGCGCTGTCTACATATGGGAAAGTCTAACGTGTTTAGACGGAGGTGCTGAGCCCAGGGTTCTTAAGAGTCCTTGCCTCGGTTCACTCGCTGTAAACGGAGGATAGTAACACCTGACCCTCCTGCACCTCTTGTAAGGACTGACTGAGAGGACCAGGGGGAAGCTGGTTGCTTGTCTGCCGTCCACTGTGATAACAATGAAAGTCCAAGGTGACCAGGGACCCAGTAGCATTGATTATCTCCCCTTTGTTCACGACCCATCTTCTACGCAGGACAATGCCAACTCTAAGATTTCCTGCCCCCAACCCCATGAGAGAGGACCTCGCTATCTAGGCACCCACACTTTTTTCTTTTCTTTTTTGTTGTTGTTGTTTGTTTTTGTAGTGCTGGGGATTGAACCCAGGGGCATTCTACCTCCGAGCTAGATCCCCAGCCCTATTTTATTTTTTTATTTTGAAACAGGGTCTCTCTAGGTTGATGAACGTCTCACTATTTGCTGAGGCTGTCCTCGAACCTGCGATCCTCCTGTCTCAGCCTCCCATGTACTGGGATGACAAGTGTGCGCCACCACGCCCGGTTCACCCACACTTTTTAATTCAGCAGTAGAGTTTTCTCCAGTCTTACTCTTCTGAAATAATGGAGCACAGGCCCTGACTACCACTGGGACCTTGAAAAGTCTTAGAGCTCAGTTGTGTCTCAGTTTCTTTTTTTTTTCTTTCTTTCTTTCTTTCTTGTTTTTTTTTTTGTTTGTTTTGTTTTGTTTTGTTTTGTTTTGTTTTGTTTTGTTTTTGCGGTACCGGGGATTGAACCCAGGGGCGTTCTACCTCCACGCCACACCCCCGGCCCTATTTTTTATCCTTTATTTTGAAACCGGGTCTCGAGAAGTTGCAGAGGGCCTTGCTAAGTAGCTGAGGCTGGTGGCTAACCGGTATCCTCCCGTCTCCGCCTCCCAAGTACTGGGATTACAAGCGTGCGCCACCACGCCCAGCCCCTCAGTTTCTTCCTTTACCCAAGAGATAATAATAAGAGCCATATTGCCTTACCAAGGCCTAAATTTGAGATAGTGTAAACCATGAACTTACTCCCTGTCTCCTCTGACTCAGGGATGAGGTGGGCAGAAATGGTACCCAACCTTCATTACCACATGCCAGGGTTTTTTTAGAGGGAGGATAATGAGGAGGAAGGGGATTGACGTATGAAATGATCTGACATAAAAGTCATAAGGGTTATCACCCCACAGCATGTTTTAATCAAAAGAGAAAACGTAGGGTCCTAAAAACGAATACAACCCAGTTTTTAATATTTTAATAGAAAATTCCCAATAGGAAGAAATAAGTTAAAGGAAGACAATCTTATTACAAAGTGTTCCCTGGTTAGTGGACAGCTGGTAACAATGTGGTCCTGCCATGAATGCAGGCTTCCCTCTGAGACAACGCAGAGGCCCAGGACTGGAGCCAGTATCAGCCACCCTTAGTCTGTCTATTCCATTTAGCAGAATATCAGTATCTCTTTAATATTGATTCACTCTAGACCCAAAACACAAGCCAAAGCAACGTTGTCAGCTGCCTCAGCTCGACTGATTTGAACCATATTTACACAAGACTTTTTCCTCTTCATTTTTTCACTTATACAGGTATATTTTATTCAGTTGTGGGGAATAATGCAGTATATTGGATTAAAAATTAGGAAACCAAATTTCTGAGACGGTCACTCAGTTGCTAAAGAATCATTGCAGTCTCAGTTTCTTCACTTGTAAAATAATAAAGTGAGAACTATTCCGCCTGTCTGATGCAACCACTATGAGTAAAGATTTCATTCATGTATTTCTTCATTCAAAACTATTCATTGAGCCGGGTGTGGCAGCACACGCCTGTAATCCCAGCATTTGGGAGGCTGAAACAGGGGTGTCACAGGTTCAAGGCCAGCCTCAGCAATTTAGCAAGACCCTCAGCAACTTATCAAGACCCTGTTTCCAAATAAAAAATAAATAGGGCTGAGGGTGTAGCTCAGAGGTAGAATTCCCCTGGGTTCCCTAATAACAAATAATAAAAATAATTCATTGAATATCTCCTATACATTCTAGGCATGAAGAAGACAAATTATCTTTATTTATTTTGTTTACATATAGGAAATTCAGATTCACTGAAATCTCCACGATAAAGCACTGTCTCCATCACTCTCTCATATCATCTTGTTTTATGTTCTTCATGGTCTCACAAACTGATACCCATTTATTTATTTC
Organism: Glis glis; assembly: GCA_004027185.1. NCBI lineage: Eukaryota > Metazoa > Chordata > Mammalia > Rodentia > Gliridae > Glis > Glis glis. The sequence goes on along the minus strand of PVJS01060365.1, from coordinate 3,494 downwards.
TAAGGAAGCTAGAATACAAAATCATTGTTCACCAAGTATAGTATGCATATACATGCACACACCTTTGCCTCTTATTTTTATTTGTTTGAGAACCTTTAAATGTTATATCGGTGTGTATTTTCTATTTTGCCACCTCAAGAAATGTAGAAGGGAGAGCTGGGTGTGGTGGCGCACGCTTGTAATCCCAGTACTTGGGAGGCGGAGACCGGAGGATCCGGGTTCGCGGCCAGCCTCAGCTACTTAGTGAGGCCCTCTGCAACTTCGTGAGACCCGGTTTCAATAAAGGATAAAAAATAGGGTGGGGGGGTATAGCTCGGAGGTAGAACGCCCCTGGGTTCAATCCCCGGTACTGCAAAAAAAAAAAAGAAAGAAAGAAATGTAGAAGGGATGTGTGGCCATAGAAAGTTTTATGATTGCTCTTGATTTTTGCCAGTTGGCTGAGTTTTTCCATATTTCAAACTATAATCAGTTACTCGCTCTGTGAAGACATAGAAGGTAGGCACATTGGTCAAAAGCGGCAATTTATGTGGATTATTGAGACTAGGAATTGACATAGCAAAGAAACACAAATGTGTATGTACAATTATGCATGTAGGTTGGTTTCTTTCTCTTTTCTTTTCTTTTTTTTTTTTCTTTTTTTCTTGTGGTACTGGGGATTGAACCCAGGGGCATTCTACTTCTGAGCTACACACCCAGTCCTATTTTTTTTTTCCAAAACAGGGTCTCACTGAGTTGCTGAGGCTGGCTGCAAACCTGCAATGTTCCTGTCTCAGCCTCCCAAGGACTGGGCTACAAGCATGAGCCACCAAGCCTGGCTGTTTGCTATTTATGTATGTATGTATGTATGTATGTATGTATGTATGTATTTATTTATTTATTTATTTTTGCAGTACTGGGGATTGAACCCAGGGGCATTCTACCTCTGAGCCACACCCCCATCCCTATTTTTTATTCTTTATTTTGAAACAGGGTCTCTCTAAATTGCGGAGGGCTTCATTAAGAAGCTGAGGCTGACCGTGAACCCAGATCCTCCGATTTCAGCCTCCCAAGTACTGGGATTACAAGCGTGCACCACCAGGCCCGGCTCTGGCTGTTTGTTTTTGAAGCAGGGTCTCACTAGATTGCTGAGAGTCTCGCTATGTTGCTGAGGCTGTCCTTGAACCTATGATCCTCCAGTTTCAGCCTCCCAAATACTGGGATTACAAGAGGGCGCCATCACCACCGGCTTCAGTGGATTTCTAAAGGTAAAAGGTGAGCCGGGCATGGTGGTGCACGCTTGTTATCCCAGTCCTTGGGAGGCTGAGACCGGAGGATCCAGGTTCGCAGCCAGCCCCAGCTAATTAGTGAGGCCCTCCGCAACTTCGTGAGACCCGGTTTCAAAATAGGGCCGGGGGTATAGCGCGGAGGTAGAATGCCCCTGGGTTCAATCCCCGGTACCGCAAAAAAAAAAAAAAAAAAAAAAAAAAAAGGAAAAGGTGAGTAATTTTGTCTGGAAGTAAATGTGCCAGAATATGAAAGATTAGTAAAAGAATTTGAATGGGCAAATCGTAGAAGCTTGAGGAAAAGAACACTTTGTTTCCTCTGGTTTCTAATTCCTACAAATAATGAGTCTGGAATGAAATACATTAAAATCTTTGCTAAATTAGCTCTGCTTTAATGGGCTTACTCATAAAGTTTTTTAAAAAATAATCGTGAGTCCCTAATTGTCAATTATATTAAGGCAAGAGTAGAATTTGATTTTCTTTTTCTCTGTGTTCAAATGACAAACTAATCTCAGAATGTTCCCTTTGTTCTGAACAAGAGATAGTGAAAGTTATTTTTAACTTCTGTGTAATCTGCCTAATGGGAGCTATTCTCTCTCTAAACAGAATAACCTTCTGTGCTTTGTGCCCACTTTGTCATCCGTTGATTTTTTTTTCTTTCTTTCTTTCTTTCTTTCTTTCTTTCTTTCTTTCTTTCAGTCCTGGGGATAGAACCCAGGGGTGCTCTACCACTGAGCTACATTCCCAGACCTTTTTATTTTGAGACAGGGTCTCACTAAGTCACCCACGCTAACCTCAAACTTGTGATCCTCCTGCCTCAGCCTCCTAAGTAGCTAACATTGTAGGCATGGGCCACCACGCCCTGTGGACCTTGATTATTTAAAAACAAAACAACAGACAAAATGTCCTCATTTTGAAATAGCTGAAGTTCCTTGTGATTATACCTTGAGTATGTTTATCTAGTAATAGTGTACCATCGCTCTGGCTAATAGCTAGCCAGACTACAACCATTCATGGCTCCGGGCATGTATGTTTCTGTCTTATGCTAGTCATGATTTTTATTATTATTATATTATCATTATTATTATTATTACTTGTGGTACTGGGGGTTGAACCCAGGGTGTTCTACCTCTGAGCTATACCCCCAGCCCTTTTTTTATTTCTGTTTTGTTTTTTTTTTTTTTTTGCAGTACCGGGGATTGAACCCAGGGGCGTTTTACCTCCGCGCCATACCCCTGGCCCTATTTTTTATCCTTTATTTTAAAACCGGGTCTCACAAAGTTTCGGAGGGCCTCACTAAGTAGCTGAGGCTGGCCGCAAACCCGGATCCTCCAGTCTCCGCCTCCCAAGTACTGGGATTACAAGTGTGCGCCACCACGCCCGGCCTTTTTTTATTTCTGTATGTTTGTTTGTTTGTTTGTTTGTTTGTTTGTTTGGAAGCAGGGTCTTACTAGGTTGCTGAGGGTCTCACTAAGTTGCTGAGAGTCTCGCAATATTGCTGAGGCTGTCCTCGAACTGGCCATCCTCCCGTCTCAGCCTCCCAAGTACTGGGATTACAGGTATGCGCCACCATGCCCAGCCTGAAAATTATTTTTAATGTTGCCTTCCCAAGATCATTTCCAGAATTTGGAAAGATGTAATCATTAATGTGTTTTTACACGTCAAACTATCTTTGGTACTTCCCAGAAGGTTAAAATACTAAAGGCTTAATATTTTAGTCTCTACCTTATAACACACCATGTGTCATTCACAAGCAGGAGGGATGCTAGGATTAATTGGGTATGTTTGATACTCTCCATATTTCATAATATGGAGAGAATTGCATTATATATGTAATTATAATAATGTAAGAATTGCATTATATATTAAGCCCACAAAATGGGACAAGCTAACCAATCAAAAAAGTAAAGTTTATTTTCCCCGTGTTAGTGTTTCGAAGTAGAGTTGTCATTGTCCCCATGTCCACAGTATATTCTTACACTTGAGGAAACACTGACAAAACCCAAAAGAGAATTTTATTCTCCCCTATTCTGATAGTTGTCTACTGTAATAAATAGAATCTTTAGTTTAATCAACAACAGATGGTTTTTTATTTCCTTTTATGCTTGCCCGAAGACTCTGCTATAAGCTAAAAGTCTTCAACAAAAAAGTCCCAGTATCTTGGTGTAAAATATCCTACCAGGTATTCTTTTATTCTTTTTTGGTTTTTTTTTTTTTTTTTTTTTTTTTTTT
>PVJS01060364.1:0-11263 GCA_004027185.1 Glis glis | reverse complement strand
GCCCTATTTTTTATACTTTATTTTGAAATCGGGTCTCACGAAGTTGCGGAAGGCCTCACTAAGAGAGAGAGAGAGACAGGGAGAGAGACAGAGACAGAGAGAGCAGAGGCTGGCCGCGAACCCGGATCCTTCGGTCTCCGCCTCCCAAAGTACTGGGATTACAAGCGTGCGCCACCACGCCCGGCCACCTTCTGAGTTTTCTAACAGCTACTTTTCAACATGAATCTTTTGCATGTCCTTGGGCCCCATAAAACGAGCAAACCCACACTCATTCCACTAGCTGTCTTCTATGACAATACATCTATTTTTTGGGAAATAGAAGTAAATGATAGAAAACAATTAAAAGGCCAAGGTGTCATTTTCCGTAACAATCAGGATGAACTGCTCTGGGCAACCAGGTTCAACCTTGCTAGGGTTTTAATTATTAGAACATATTAATTATTAGAACACCCTGATTAGAACATATTCAAGAAATGGATTAGAACATATTCAAGGAATCTTTTTTTGTGTGTGTGGTACTGGGGATTGAACCCAGGGGCATTCTATCTCCGAGCTACACTCCCAGCCCTATTTTTTGATATTTATTTTGAAACAGGGTCTCACTAAGTTGTGGAGGGCCTCACTAAGTAGCTGAGGCTGGCCGCGAACCTGCGATCCTCCTGTCTCAGCCTCCCAAGTACTGGGATTGCAAGCTTGCACCGCCACGCCCGACTGTCAAGGAATCTTGATGGATTAGAACATATTCATGAAGGATTAGAACATGTTCAAGGAATCTTCCTATAAGTAAACGATTGCTACGTGTGGGGTGTAACATTTTAAAACATTTTTGGAGGCTTTATTTTGAATTAAATTGCAATATAGGACATGACAATTATATGTACTTTTTACCGCTTCTTGGTGCTGAGGGATGGTATTGACACAGTAATAGAACTAGGGAAACAAGATAACTTCAATCTACCTCATGAGCACAGTTTTGAGTATGTTACATGGACTTCTGTCAAACGAAAACGTCCAGAATTTTCTGTCTCACAGGATCCTTTACCATGATGGTCATAAAAATTTTTTAATGGTAAATCAGTCTATACCTATGATTATATGATGACAGATGAAATATATGCATATACACATAAATACATACATCCACAAACACGTACACAAGCGTGCGCACACACACACACACACACACACACACACACACATTATTTGCTCTGGTAACAAACCTCCATCCTCATGAGTAAGTGCACTATTTTTGAAACTGTAAATAACAACTAAATAATAGTTCATTTTTTCTCTTTGAATAGTCTTGTATTTATTTATTTATTTATTTATTTATTTATTTGCGGTACTGGGGATTGAACCCAGGGGCATTCTACCTCCGAGCTACACCCCCAGCCCTATTTTTTATTCAATATTTTGAAACAGGGTCTCACTACGTTGCAGAGGGCCTCACTAAGTAGCTGAGGCTGGCTGTGAACCTGTGATCCTCCTGTCTCAGCCTCCCAAGTACTGGGATTACAAGCATGTGCCACCACACCCAGCCTTGAATAGTATTTTAAATATTAATTTTATTCTTTCTCCCATCTGAATAGTTAGGGAACCGTTAGTTTTTCTCTGGAGTCCTGTGCTTAATCTGTGTGTTCACTGCACGTATGTATGCAGTCCTCTGTGAGCAGTGCATAGAGACCTGCCCTCACATAGAGACTGAAGGAATTAGACGCCTACTTCCGACCTACACATTTCAAGAATTGTGGTCAATTGTAGGTCAATTTCAAGAATTGAAATGTGTAGTTGATATCTAGTTATTAAGGTGCTGGTTTTGTCAACATACCAGAATTTTAAAATAATTTTATTATTTCAAAGCCTTGTGAGCATGACATTTATGTTTAGAAATATGCTAATATTCTCATGACACCTTGGCCTTATTAATTTTGTACCTGGCCTTTCGGTATCACATAGAACAGCTTCTACCTTAAGTATGGTATGTCTTGAAGCTTCTTACAACAGAAGTTCATTGATTTGTGGCAAATGGAGAATGATATATATGATTCTTGGACAGAAAAGAAGTCATGAAAGTGTTTTAAGATCTAGCATGTAAGGAAATCCAAACACAAAATCAGCAAATTTTAGAGTTAAATTCAAGAGGCAAGAACTTCCACAGCCCAAGCTTCCAGCAATAACTATCCCATGTTAAACACAAACAAAATTTGTAAAATATGTTTTATGGTTATTACGTGTGTCATTTGGGTTCTGGGGGATATTTCCCTCCAATTGAGTGACTTCGTCACTTAGATTAAATATGTAGAGTAGCTAAAGGAAGAAAAAGTTTATTTCTTCAATTGTAAAGCTGAAATACACAATCTTAAGTCATGTTCTTACATATACTTTCATGGATTCCATGAACTTTAAAAACAAACCGAGAATATTAGATTTATAAGTAGGTTCTGACTTTAAGGATAGTAAAAACCAGAAGGCTCTTAGCATTTTTATACCTCTGAGCATCCTATAGGCAGTTTTTACAACAAAACATTAAAATTCCTTTTCCATAAAAATCCCTTTTCCATCGGTGCTATTCTTGCTTAATGTTTTATTCTATGTAACTTTTTTTTTGGTAACTGCAACCTATATCCATGCAGTGTAACAGGTAGCTCTTAGAAGAGATTCACGGTTGAAGGTGTTTTTAATTGGAAGAGGAAAGGTGGTTTCCATGAAATGAATGAGCTTTGCTTCTGCACTCTTTCCCCTCCTCAAAGTTGACATTCGAAGTTGAGTTTGGTTTTAGTCACACACTTGTTTCTTCCTCTTTCCATCACACCTGCTCAAGAGTAGATAAAGGCATGGAAAATGTAAGTCCACTCAAGTCATGAAGGTTTAAAAAATGGTTAGAGTGACAGGTGTCAACTGAGTCATGATTGGAAGAAAGAAAAATACGACTGCTTTAATTTTAGTGTTGGAGCAAAGGGCATTTATTTGATTTTGTCGCATCTTTCTCTTTCCCGTAGTTTCTTTGTCCTATTTGATTCTGTGAAGAAGATAATACGTTGCAATTATTCAGTGCGTTTATACATAATGCTTGGGGAAGCCAGAGCACATAATATCTACTTAATTTGACCGATTCAATCCTATCAAAACTAGTCATTAAAGGTATGTCATTTGTAGGGAAATGGATGGAACTTGAGACCAGTATGCTAAGGGCGATCAGCCAGTCTCAGAAAGTCAAGGGTCATATGTTTCATTTCATATGTAGACGCTAGAGAGAAAATAGTGAGAGAGAGAGAGAGAGAGAGGAGGGTACTTCAGATAAATGAGGAAAGTGACCAGTAGAAGAGTGAAAGGGGGTTGGGGGAAGGATGGAGGGAGGGGAAAAGGGGGGTGGGATGAAAGAAACAGTACAAAGAATGCTATCTCCTTATATGAAGGTACCACTACCAATCTCACCAATACATCTTGGGAGCAGGGAATGGAGGGATGGAGGGAAACACACCAAGTGTCAGCGCATGTGTGCTTCTATCACTTTGAACCTCACTATGATGTGTAATTGCAATGCACCAATAAACGTATAAAACAAATGAAATGATCTACAAAATAATTTAAGTCAATAATTTAAGTCAAAATGTTTCCAATGCCTCCAATTTTTATGTTAGTTTGCTTTCTTTGGAAAGGATCAAGCAGGTATTGGAACTTAACCTAGTGGGGCTGTTATTTTTTTTTCTGTACTCTAAACAATTTTAGGGGAAAATTCTATTTTCGCAGACTCAAATCTAATTCTGATTCCAAGGTTATGCATTTTGGAAGAGGAGAAAAATAAATAGATGTGGCAACGTGTGGATACCTGCCTTTCCTACTAGACTATAAATCCCCCCCCCCCGAGATTTCCTACTAGACTGCAGTTTTCCCCCTGAGCTCAAGTCTTTACATCTGCTAGAGAGGTTCTGGGTTTATCTGTGGACCCAGGAGAAGGCCACAGCCGTGTTGCTAATGTGGCACAAAGCTGTTTCAAATTTAGTGAACTGGCCGGGCGTGGTGGCGCACGCTTATAATCCCAGTACTTTGGGAGGCAGAAACCGGAGGACCCGGGGTTCACAGCCAGCCTCAGCTTGCTCTCTCTCTCTCTCTCTCTCTCTCCCTCTCTCTCTCTCTCTCTCTACTTAGCGAGGCCCTCTGCAACTTCGTGCGACCCGGTTTCAAAATAAAGTATAAAAAATAGGGCTGGGGGTGTAGCGCGGAGGTAGAACGCCCCTGGGTTCAATCCCCAGTACCGCAAAAAAAAAAAAAAAAATTAGTGAACTGTTTGGAATTGTTCTGTTGGACTGAATCCTCACATGCAATTATCATTTGCACATTTTGTTCTACTGTTCAAGTTTGGTGTGCCATGTTAAGAAGCAAGGGGATAGCCAGGTGTCACGTGTACTCTTGTAATCCCAGTACTTGGGAGGCTGAGACAGGAAGATAACAGGTTCGAGGCCAGCCTCAACAACTTAGTGAGACCCTGTTTCAAAATAAAAAGAATAAAATAGGACTGGGGGTATAGCTCAGAGGTAGAATGCCCCTGGGTTCAAGCAAGGCAACAAAGGGATATTAATTGGTAGAGAAAGCTGGTGTAGGAATGCAGGCTGGTGAGTGAGAATCTGTCTCATCTAAGAATGACAAGGGGACCAGTATGTCTCAGCAGGGACCCCCAAAGAAGAACACAGAGGTGACAGTCACTAGCTATTGGAGTAGAGGAAGGAAACAGACACTGTAGCCCTGTTTATACTTTATTATAAGTCAACTAGTGTTTGATTGTATTTCCTATAAACATGGACCTGAACGTGTCCCATGTCCTGTGCAATTTGGAGTTAGGATACGTAGGTTGGCGTGAGTGGAAGCCATGTGGTCACAGGACTGTCCTTTCTGGAAAATTCCCTGAGGCAAGAAAGAGTGTGAACTCCCCAGTGCAAACATATCATCCTCTCCTTTTATCTGGATCACTAGAAGCCAATGTGCAGCTTAAATATGCTCGTGGGAGCCAGGCGTGGTGGCGCATGCTTGTAATCCCAGTACTTGGGAGGCTGAGTCAGGAGGATCACAGGTTTACAGCCAGTCTCAACAACTTAGCAAGACCCTCAGCAACTTAATGAAATCCTGTTTCAAAATTTAAAAAAATAAAATAGGGCTGGGGGTATAGCTCAGAGGTGGAATGCCCCCGGGCTCAATCCCCAGTGCCACACACACACAAACACACACACACACACACACACACACACACACACACACTCATGTAAGTGAAACTGTAGATTATGATATCTACTCTCAACTAACACAGCCCTCATAAAATGGACACACAGCTTAAGATGATTCTTACAAAGGAGCCACAGAGAGACAGTTTCTCTGTGAATCTGGCCTTTGCCACTGGACTCCATGTGTGACCTGAACACTTAAATGGGCCTTTGCTTCTTCATTTCTAAAACTGAATGATGACATATCCCTTATGGATCTTGGCTTGCGGTGCGGACCGGATGGCCTAGTATACGCATACCTCTCAGAGCAGTGCCCGGCACGTGGTTCATCCTGTTATTACTTGCTATCAACATCACCGCTAGTAATTTATTAATGAAGGTAGAAGTTGCTAAAAAGGTAGTGTATTAATCAGGGTGCACCAGATAGAAATCCTGAATGAATAGGATATAACACTATCTGTATCTATATCTAGATAGATATTAAGGAATTGGCTCACACTGTTTGGGGGCCTGGCAAGTCTGGAATCTGTAGGTTGGGTTCTCAGGGGAAACCCAATCTATAGGTTAGGCCTACAGTCTGCGTTCTCATGGGAAAAGCTGATGTTGCAGCCCTAAGTAGTAAAGGCAGTCTGAAGGCCATCCTCCTGTCTCAGCCTCCCAAGTACTGGGATTATAGGTATAAGCCACCACATCAGGCTTTATTGTTGTTTTAGTTTGGCCCATGTCCAAGCTTTCTTTATGGGTAGACTTTATTTTGAGGGAAAGCATCTTTAATATATTAACAGGTATAATTTTAATTCCTCTTGGGAGAATTTTTTTCCCCTACTCAGACCCAGAGAGACAGCCAGACAGCTTCCTGTCTCTACGTGTGTTAGTGGATGGAGTTTCACGTGTTTCCATTCCCTGGGAGTTGAATGCCTTCCAGGTCCTGGGGCTGCGTAGGAGTCTCAGCGTCAGCTCTACAGGGTGGTCCTAAGGTCATCGTGGCTTCTGCTCTGCCATGGGCTGCAGAGCTCTAGCTAGCCACAGGCTGCTGCAGCATGGACACAAAATTCCATCTTTGGTTTGGTACCAGTTCTTTAACTTCTGGAAGTTGGGCTTTGCTATTCTTTCTCTCATGGCTAGGTGTCAGTTCAGTAAAGTATCCTTCAAATGTAGCTGAGAACTTGAAATTGTGGTTTTTCAGTTTATGAACACTTGCCCCAAATTGTAGTCTTTGGAGCCATGTGCATTGCACGTTGGATGAGCCAGGGAAATTATTACATTCACAAATGAGTATTTTATGTGTATGTAGTGGTTGCTTTGTACTGAGAGGAAACTCAAGCTTTGAGGTGTGATTAATTAATAAACTTTGATTTTATTTGGGGGGGAAACATAGCTTCTCTCTGTATAGGGTAGTATCCAAATATGTGTCAACATTACCTATAATTATTCTAAAAATAAAATCAACGAGACTACCTGAGACTTACTTTTTGTTAGAAGGAAAGAAAAAACTTGCCAACTTAGCCATCTTCAGAAACCTGGTGAAAAGAACAAATTGGAACCAAAACAAGCAGAAGGAAGGAAATAATAAAGATCGCACACACACACACACACACACACACATACACACACACACGAGTCAGGCATGGTGGTGCATACTTGCAATCCCAGAACTTGGGAGGCTGAGACAGGAGGATAGCAGGTTCAAGGCCAACCTCAGCAACTTAGCAAGACTCAGCAATTTAGTGAGACCCTGTTTCAAAATGAAAAATAAAAAGGGCTGGGGGTATAGCTCATAAGTAGAATGTTCCTGGTTTCCATCCTCAGTACCAAAAAATAATAATAATTACAAAACAAAAGAAAGTAATAAAAGAAAAGAAAAAGGAAGTTGTGCTGTAGACTATCATCAATAGATATTGAAAGGATAATAAAAGAATATTAAAAACTACTTAATGTTTATAAATTGTTCAGCTTAGATGAAATGGACAAATTTAATATAATTACTGAAAAATAATACTGCCTTGACCTGGTGTGAGGCCCCAGCTAGAGGCCAGGCAATTTCCATTCTTTTTTTTTTTTCTCCTGGCAATGGGGATTGAACCCAGGACCATTCTACCTCCAAGCTATGCACCCAGCCCTTTCTCATTTCTGTTTTTGACACAGGGTCATGCTAGTTTGATGAGAGTCTTGCTAAGTTGCTGAGGCTGGCCTCGAGCCTGCGATACTCCTGTCTCCTCCCGAGTACTGACACTACAGATGAGTGCCACCTTGCCTGGCTCAAGCCCTTTTCCTGAGTAGCTGAATAAGTCAATATTTCAACTACTCTCTTATAGTGCTCTGTCACTCCTGGCTTCCTGCACCTGTTCTTATCATCCAAAAGTTAGGCAGCACACAACTATCCCCATGGCCTGGAGCCTGTGGAATACTTAGTTATCCATCCACAGGAAGCAGGGAGAAGCTGACTAACCTTCCCCACTTTCCATATACAAGCTGAACCCTACAGCCCAACTTGCTTTTTCTCTGTCCCTGGGCACAACTCATGGTGTGGCCCTTCCCCAAAGCTTTCTCTCCTTTGGAGCTATAACAAGAGTTCCCTTATCCATGGGTCAGTGTGTTGGATCCCATTATCAAATTAATCTTTTTTTTTTTTGGAACTGGGAATTGAACCCAGGGACATTCTATCTCCGAGCTACACCCCCAGCCCTACTTTTTATTCTTTATTTTGAAACAGGGTCTCACTAAGTTGCGGAGGGCCTAAGTAGCTGAAGCTGGCCGCGAACCTGCGATCCTCCTGTCTCAGCCTCCCAAGTACTGGGATTACAAGCTTGAGCCACCACGCCTGGCTCTAAATAGATCTTTAAATCTTATAAAAGAGCCAATCCCTTGAATGTGCCAAGCAACCAAACTTCATCAATGAATAAATTAACTGAATATCATCATTATAACTTTTAAATATTTTCAATCCATAGTTTAAAAACAAATTTCCAATAAAGGAAACTTCAGACCCAAATGGTTTCACTGGCAAATTCTACCAATACTGTAGGGATCAAGTAACCCTACAAGATATTATTCTTCAATATCTTCCAGTACCGGGGATAGGAGGGAGCACTTCCAAACTTGTTTTCTGAGTCCAGCATAGCATGGACACCAAAGCCAGTCAAAAAATCAGAAGAACCAAAGCCCATATACCAATCTACATGAAATGAACCTGAATAAAATATCACAGCTTACGTTCAGCATATATAAAACATAGCCTACCAACTGGGATTTATATAAAGAACCCACCATGGTTCCACGTTCAAATATCTCTCAATATAATTCATGACATAAACAACATAAAAGGAACAATCAACTAGTCATCTCCATAAATGTAGACAATAGATGTAGAATTTGATAGGGCTAAAGATTTACTTGCGATTATAAAAAAAACCCTCAGTAATTTGGGAATATTAGATGATGTGTTGAACATGATAAATAGCTTCTACAAGAGAAAACAATAAGCTAACAGTATGGTTAGTTGTGAAGGCCTGGACACCCTTCCTCCATGGATTGGGGAAAATATAAGCATATGTCCCTTTTTTTTTTTTTTTGCGGTACCGGGGATTGAACCCAGGGGCGTTCTACCTCCGTGCTATGCCCCCGACCCTATTTTTTATACTTTTTATTTTGAAACCGGGTCTCACGAAGTTGTGGAGGGCTTCACTAAGGAGAGAGAAAGAGAGAGAGAGAGAGAGAGAGAGAGAGAGACAGGGAGAGAGAGAGCGAGAGAGCTGAGGCTGGCCACGAACCCGGATCCTCCGGTCTCCGCCTCCCAAAGTACTGGGATTACAAGCGTGCGCCACCACGCCCGGCTCCATATGTCCCTTTTATATCATTATTTATCATGGCGCTGAACATTTTAGTCAAATAACTAATACAAGAAAATGAAACAAAAGAAAATCCGATTGAAAAGGAAGACATAAAATTTACTGTTCACAACTAGAATCATCATTGACATAAGGAATTCCAAACACTCCATTAAAAAGCCCTTTGAATTAACAAGTAATCCCAACAGCGGCTCAGGGTCATAGTCAATATACAAAAATCAATCATATCTCTATATACTAGCAAGAAACATTTAGATATTGAAATTCCAAACAGGTAACTTTTATAATAGGAACAAAAATGAAATCTTTAGATAATAGAAATCTAATATAAATATATATGCATGCATAGTATCTCAATGATGAAAATTCCAAAATCATGAAAGTTAAGACCTAAATAAACAGGCACATATGCATGTTATTTTCATAAATCATAAGGTTTATTGTTTTTTTAACATGCTTTTATTGGTGCATTGGAGTCTCACATCACAATGAATATCTATTTGATGTTAACATACATGCACACAGCTCTTAGTGTCCCCCCCGCCTCCCCCTACCCATATGAAGTACCGAGAATGATGTTGGTATATTCTCACATTTACACATTGTTTATGATAGTAATTCCACTGATTCACCTCTTTCTTGCCCTTCCCCTTCCCCTGTACTACTTCTCTTGCCCCACTGAGGGTTCTCCATTATCAACCAGAGTCCCTTGTGTGTCCCCACTACTCCCTAGGTTGCACATTAAAACATCAATTCTCCTCAAATCCATGTGTGTGTATATGCATATATTTAAATTTAAAATGTTAGCATTATTTATGTATATTTTTCCAATATCATTCACAAATTAATATGAAGAATTAAAGAAAATAGAATAGCCAAAACAATTTTGAAAAAGAGCAAAGTTGGAGGACTTATCCTATCTTATTTCAAGGATTTCTATAAAGGTACATCAATGCAGGCAATGTAACACTTTTGAAATGTAGACATATAGATCAATGGGACAACATAGAATTCACAAATAAACCCATGCAAATATTGCCAATTTTTGACAAAAATACAAAGTCAATTCAATACAGGTAATATAATAAATTTAAAAAATGATACTGGAATAATGAATGATGTTGGACACAATATGCAGTAAAATTAACTTTAACCCGTTACTTCACACCTTAAGTAAAAATTAATTTACAGTAGTTCATTGGCCTAAATGTAAACCTAAATGTAAAATTTTTTTTCAGAAGAAAATATAGGAAATAAATTTCTGTGAAATATGGTCAGGCAAAGGACTTTTGATTATATACCAAAATCACTTCCCATTAAAAGAAAAAATATGTGTGAAAAATTAAAAAAAACTCTTCTTTCAAAATTAAAAAAATGTCTATTTTTTGAATAGCAAAAGTTGAAAAAAAAGCTACTGATTGGGAGAAAATAATAATAAATCATATATCTTTCAAGTTCTTGTGTCTAGAGTGTACACAAAGATCTCATAAAGAATATATATATAAGCCGGGCATGGTGGCGCACGCTTGTAATCCCAATACTTGGGAAGCTGAGACAGGAGGATCGCAGGTTCGCGGCCAGCCTCAGCTACTTAGTGAGTCCCTCCACAACTTAGTGAGACCCTGCTTCAAAATAAAGAATAAAAAGTAGGGCTGGGGTATAGCTCAGAGGTAGAATGCCCCTGGGTTCCATCCCCAGTTCCACAAAAATAAAAAAGAATATATATATATATATTCTTATATTATTATTCAATATATATATATATATATATATATAAATTGAATGATCAATAAACAACTCAATTAAAAAGTGAGTAAAATCTTTGCACAGACACTTCTGAGAAGTTTTCTGAGAAGGTAAAAGGTTGGCAAATAAGTATTTAAAAGGGGTTCAGCATAATGAGTCATTAAAACTGCAAAATTTACCACCATGAAATAATACTGCGTACCTATTAGAACTGCAAGAAACAGAAATAAACACAATGGCTGGGCATGGTGGCGCACGCTTGTAATCCCAGTACTTTGGGAGGCAGAGACCGGAGGATCCGGGTTCGCGGCCAGCCTCAGCTCTCTCTCTGTCTCTCCCTCTCTCTCTCTCTCTCTCTCTCTCTCTCTCTCTCCTTAGTGAGGCCCTCCGCAACTTTGTGATACCCGGTTTCAAAATAAAGTATAAAAAATAGGGCCGGGGGTGTAGTGCGGA
>PVJS01060363.1:0-11264 GCA_004027185.1 Glis glis | reverse complement strand
GTCTAAAATAGTCATTCAGACATGAATGTATTTGGTGAGGACTAAAATATATGATGGGATCATTCCTAGAAATATGTTTATACCCTTTTGTTATTTTACTATCTGATCATTCAGCCTATACAACATGCTCAATTAGCTAATTATACTAGTCTAAAAAGTCTAAGTGTGATCCTGATTGAAACATTCAAAAAGCTTTTCATCTTCCAAAAAATACTAAATTAAAATTTTAGTCATGTTCAGCCAGCAGAAAATAATAATGTCAGCTGGCCAAAATTTATTGCCAAGTATACATTTTTGTAGTTATGGAGCACTGAGTGTAGGTTTTAGTGTGATATTAACTGCCAAGCCTAACAATAAGCACTCATAAATATTCTGCTAGCCCTCTTAAGATTGAATTGTGCAGCATTTACTGTGAACTCCAGTGTTAACCTGAAGATCTAGTAACTAGTCCAATTTTAATAAGATAGTGTCTTCCATATCACAATATTGTAAATCAGTGTCAGTGGAGCTTTAGCTTGTAGAGCAGTTTTTGACTTCTTATTTACATTAATCTAATCGAGGAACTTTCAAGATCAGGAGACCAAACAGTTTTCTCCTAACTAACCAACGAAAATCTATAAGAAAGTTCACCTATTTATCAAAATGCATACCGGAATATAGAACAAAGGCCAGAAGCTAGGCTTCTTGATATCCAGGTTTTTTCAATGAGCAAAATATGTGAAGGGAAGTGGGCATATTTTCTCAAAGGATATTTTGTCATCATCATTATTTTCAAAGACTGTTCCACTGATAGACTGAATAGAACACACATTTCTATTTTTGTTACCATGGGATCTCCTAAATATTAGCTAGTTTATCTTTCCATTCTCTCTAAGATAGCTAAACAGCACAGCCCTGATCTCTCTCTCTAGTACGCATCCTTGGTATTTTAGTAGCATTGCCTTTCCTGCAATGGACTCTACACAGATCCTTCTGACTCCAGAATACTGATCACAGCAAGTCTGGGAAGTCTGGTTGCACATATAGGTAAAATATAGGTAAAATGACTGCTGGTGATATTGTTTCAGAGATTCAGAGACAAAAAGAAGTTCTGCATCCCTATTTTATCTCTTAAGAATCCCTGATGGTAATAGTTAAAGAGACTGCTCATAACCTCAACTTAAAGATGAAGAATAATGTCCTTAAATTCAATATTAGAAGAAATCCAGGATCCAGAGACATAGGAAAGCATTAGCCACTCTATCTTTCTTTATCCTCCTAGACCCTCACATTCTCTTTTGCGTGTGTGTGTGTGTGTGTGTGTGTGTGTGTGTGTGTGTGTCTCACTAAATTACCATGCACTGGCCTGGAACCATCAGCCTCAGCCTCCCAAAGTACTGGGATTATAGGCATGTGCCACTGAACCTGGTTTTTACTTATTAACTTTTTTAATATTGTGTGTGTGTGTGTGTGTGTGTGTGTGTGTGTGTGTGTGTTTGTGTGTGTGTGTGTTGCTAGGGATTGCATCCAGAGGCATTCTACCTCTGAGCTATATCCCCAGCCCTATTTTATTTGAAAATTTTTAAAATTTTGAAACAGGGTCTCTCTAAGTTGCTGAGAGCTTTGCTAAGTTGCTGAAGCTGGCTTCGAACCTGTGATCCTCCTGTCTCAGCATCCCAACTACTGGGATTACAGGTGTGTACCACCAAACCCAGCTTTTAATATACTTTTATTGCTGTATTGTAATTATATATAATAATGAGGAATAGAGTGATAAGAACACACATGCACACACACACTGGGTATGTTTCCCTCCGGATCCCACTCCACTCTCTCCCCTTCCCCATACATGTCATAGAGATTGGTATTGATAATTTCGTATATGTACATAGCATTATTTGAACTGTTACCTTCATCGTATCTCCTTTCCCCCTCATGCCTCCCCTAAATCCCCTTCATCGCTTCATTAGAGTCTGCACTCCTTTATCTGAAGTCCCTTTTTGTTACCCAATTTCTTTCTAGCTTCCGCATATGAGAGAAAACATACACTATTTGCTTTCTGAGACTGGCTAATCTCACTTAGCATAATATTCGCTAGTTCCATCCATTTTCCTGCAAATGACATAATTTTGTTCTTCTTTGTGGCTGAGTAAAATTCCATTGTGTGTATATATCACAGTTTTATAATTCATTTATCTGTTGATTGACACCTAGGCTGGTTCCATAATTTGGCTATTGTGAATTGTGTTGCCACAATTCTGTATATGTAGCTCATTTATCTAACTGCATAGCCAGCCATGGTGTTCCTAAAAGGATTAGTTTTGGTTCTATAATGACTGTCTAGCTTAAATTTGCCAATCAAATCATTTGGTTTTCATATCTCAGTTTTAGTTACTTGAAGAAAAACCGATGGTAACAATTTACATTAAGTCAGTTGCTCCACACCTTTCACTCCTTTCACCCATAGCCAGAGTCATGTGACCATGTGACAGGGTGGGTTGGGAAGGTCCAGCTGTCTCATGGGGAACAGGGTTTGGAACTGACCATTAATTCTAGCATATACGCTTTTGAAATTGGCAAAGATGTTTTAAAAGGGTTAGAATACTCATATAGCTTGGCCCAGAAATTCACTTCTAATAATCTGTGTTAAGAAGAAAGGCAGAGTTGAGAAGTAAGATGCTAACCAGAATGATATTAATAAATAATTAAAACCTGAAAATCTAAAAATTTAAAGGCAGAAAACTTGTTTTAAAACTATTCTGAGAGCCGGGCATGGTAGCGCATGCTTGTAATCCCAGTACTTGGGAGGCAGAGACTGGAGGATCTGGGTTCACCACCAGTCTCAGCTACTTAGTGAGGCCCTCTGCAACTTCGTGAGACCCAGTTTCAAAATAAAGTATAAAAAATAGGGCCGGGTGTGTAGCTCAGAGGTAAAATGCCCCTGGGTTCAATCCCGGGTACCACAAAAAAAAAACTATTCTGAGATATAGACTATTATGAAGATTAAAACAATTTAAAGGCCCACAGCCTCCCCGCCCCTCCTGCAATGCACGACCCCGGGATCCCAGGCTAGCCAGCCACCATGGCTGACAAGAAAGCAGCCTTTGACAACGCAGTGGAAGAACGTGTGATCAACGAGGAGTACAAAATATGGAAAAAGAACACCCCTTTTCTGTATGATTTGGTGATGACCCATGCCCTGGAATGGCCCAGCCTAACTGCACAGTGGCTCCCAGAGGTAACCAGACCAGAAGGGAAAGAGTTCAGCATTCATCAACTTGTCCTGGGGACACACACATCGGATGAACAAAACCACCTCGTGATAGCCAGCGTACAGCTCCCTAATGATGATGCTCAATTTGATGCATCACACTATGACAGTGAGAAAGGAGAATTTGGAGGCTTTGGCTCGGTTAGTGGGAAAATTGAAATAGAAATCAAGATCAACCATGAAGGAGAGTAAACCGGGCCCGTTTTATGCCCCAGAAGTCTTGCATCATTGCGACAAAAAATCCTTCAAGTGATGTTCTTGTTTTTGACTATACAAAACATCCTTCCAAACCAGACCCTTCTGGAGAGTGCAACCCAGATTTGCGTCTCCATGGACATCAGAAGGAAGGCTATGGGCTTTCTTGGAACCCAAATCTCAGTGGACACTTGCTTAGTGCTTCAGATGACCATACCATCTGCCTATGGGACATCAGTGCCGTTCCAAAGGAAGGAAAAGTGGTCGATGCGAAGACCATTTTTACAGAACATACAGCAGTAGCCTGGCATCTGCTCCATGAGTCTCTGTTTGGGTCAGTTGCTGATGATCAGAAACTTATGATTTGGGATACTCGTTCAAACAATACTTCCAAACCAAGCCATTGAGTTGATGCTCACACTGCTGAAGTGAACTGCCTCTCTTTCAGTCCTTATAGTGAATTCATTCTTGCTACAGGGTCAGCTGACAAGGGATTGTTGCCTTATGGGATCTGAGAAATCTGAAACTGAAGTTGCATTCCTTTGAATCACCTAAGGATGAAATATTCCAGGTTCAGTGGTCGCCTCACAATGAGACTATTTTGGCTTCCAGTGGTACTGATCGTAGACTGAATGTCTGGGATTTAAGTAAAATTGGAGAGGAACAATCCCCAGAGGATGCAGAAGATGGCCCACCAGAATTATTGTTTATTCATGGTGGTCACACTGCCAAAATATCGGATTTCTCCTGGAATCCCAATGAACCTTGGGTGATTTGTTCTGTATCAGAAGATAATATCATGCAAGTGTGGCAGATGGCAGAGAACATTTATAATGATGAAGATCCTGAAGGAAGCGTGGATCCAGAAGGACAAGGATCCTAAATATGTCTGCACTTGTGATTTTAGACTCCCCTTTTTTTTCCTCTCAACCCTTAGATTGATTTAACACTGGTTTTGAGACACACAGACTTTGCTCAGTGATCCCTCCCCCTTTTTTCCTCTCAACCCTTAGATTGATTTAACACTGGTTTTGAGACACACAGACTTTGTTCAGTGATCCCTCTATTATAGGTACCACCACCAATGCTATTAGCCCAAACAGTGGGTGTTTTCTAAATATTAACTGGGGTACTTGATTCAACAAAGCCAGACTTATATTTAAAATTTCTTCAGGAATTTTGTAGTAACAAACCCAGGTCTAAAGTAGCTACAGAAAGGGGAATATTATGTGTGGTTATTTTTCTTCTTAAGCTATATCCCCAAGTTTTTCAGACTTATTTAAGTAAAGGCTAGATTCTGTAAGGAATAGAGCCAGGTGAGGTGGGTGTCTGAGCCATGAAGTATAAATACTGCAAGATGTCATTTTTATTCAGGAATTAGGGGAGATTTAAGTCATATAGATTTCTACTCTAAAATCTTCACATCTGACTTTACAGAATGCACATTTCCCTATAAAAACCAGTCTCCTCTTGGTTTCTTCAGTTAAGTCAAAACTACATGTACCTCCTTCCCCATATATTTTTGCTTGTTAGTATATTTCTTGCTGTTTTCATATTATTCCTTTCCTATCTGTGAAATGGTTTTTGTTGCGTTCTTTTTAACTTGGAACCACCAAGTTGTAAAGATGTATGTTTTTACCTGGCAGTTGTACCACAGGTGGACTGTCAATTTGAGAAGAGTGAATTGATAGCTTGTATTTGTTTTGAAAATTAAATTAATCCTTGATAAGAGTTGCAGTTTTTTTAGGAGTTAGTCCTTGACCACTCAGTTTGATACCATCTCCATTTTGGGTGACTCGTTTCACCAGCAGGCCTGTTACTCTCCATGACTAACTGTGTAAGTGCTTATAATGGAATAAATTGCTTTTCTACATAAAAAAATGTAAAGAAATAATTAATTATTGATGAAAATATGTGTAAATTAAACAAATAAAAATATGTGGAAGATAAAGCGGAAGACAAATCTGTATATATACTAGAATAAAATAAATAATTAAATGGAGTACTCAGAATAATGCCATGCACGTAGTAAACACTTAACCCATATCAAGTTGTATCACAATTAGCTTTGTGAATATATCTGAACGTATATGCCAAAACATGCATGCATGTTTTGAAAATTTCACATACCTCCCAAATCACCAATTCCTTTGATTAGTAAATTAATGAGATAGTTCTTTCAGATGCAGCTCTGTCTTGCTTAGTACAGTAATCCTCTCAACTCTTCTTGCTCCAGACTGTATTTTAGCATAAAACAGCTTGACAGAACAAGAAAGACCATCTGTGCTACCATGAACTCTGAGACATGTAATTTCAAATGTTAATGAAGACATGGGAAGAGAAAGAAATCAGGTAAGTAGAATGTTGGCTTTCCTTTAAGCGGTTTTCATACATTTTTTAACAGAGCATCATTAGTGGCAGTGAAAAGGGAAAAATACCTCCAGTGAAGTGAAGAATGTAGCCCCAATTACCTGCCACCCTAGGAATTTTCAACATACTTGTCTTGTTTTATCTTAAAATTTCATGAACTTTTTCTTCTCTGACTCATAAAAGCCACGTGATTGTATAAGTATTAAAAATGTTTCTTCCCCCCACCAAAAAAAAAAGTTTTGTGTAAAATTGACTCTCCATAGAGATAAGGACTGCTATATTTGACCTTTCGACTTAGATAATGCCTCGGACACTAGGACACTATCTCGGGTGTCCTCAATGGCAATAGGGCCTTCCTTTGAGAAGTGCAGAATCACATTATTTCTGATCCTATAAAAAGCATTAAAACCACATTAGCCCCAGACATCCCCAGTACAAGTGGATACTGACAATTCAGGGGTAAAGTCAATACCACGATATTATATAGTTAGCCAAGTTTATTTTGTAAAATAAATAAATGGAAATTCATTCTAAATAATTCAAGGGCAGGGAAAATAAAAATGCTAGTGGCCATTAATGAAATTTTGACTTGAAAATTATACTACACATAAATGTGAGAAGAAACAAACTTATGAGCCCAAGAATGATTAAATGTGACAAAAATACTATCAATAAACACTAGAATTATCTATAGTAAAAATATAGACTTTTAAATTATAGTTTAAAATGATTTAAGTTCTATGATGTATACTGTGTGTATATGGAATCCTCACTGTGCACAGTAGTACAGGATCATAAAAATGATCACTCAGGATAACAACATGCACAGAAATTTTTATAATCAATGGAAACATTGCAATTATTTTGTGACCTCTAAAGATTTTTGCCAAAACATTAAAAACTCTTATACTATGAGCTAGAGAAATACAAACATAAATGCACAGTAAAGTTAATCTTTACTCAGTACTCTGTAATTTACATCTAAAACATTGTGAATTAAAGTGTTCTATTTCTTTGTAAAACCTTAAGAGCACTCTTAAGAATAGTTTGAACAGTGTCTGACTTCTTACATAATGTATGACCTCAGAGGACCACCTTTTGTATCCCTTAGAGGATCACAGTTCCATGTTTAGAGCAGAGTATTCATTTCCTATTACTGCAGTAACAAATTACCAAAAGTTTAGTGGATTAAAAGAATAAAAATTTATTACCTTACAGTTATTTAGGTCAGAAGTCTGACATAGATCTTACTGGAGTTAAATTGTGGTGCTAGTGGATTCAGTTCCTCTTGAGAACTCTAGGACAATTTGTTCCCTTGCATTTTCCAGCTCCTAGAGGCTATTCCTTAGTTCACAGCCCTCTTCCTCCCTCTTCCAAGTTATCAACCTTGCAACCTCTGACTATTCTTCTGTAATAACATCTCCCTCTCATTCATTTCTGCCTCCCTCTTCCATTTTTTTAAATGACTCATAATTATTTGGGGCCCACCTGGATAATCCAGGCTAAAAGTCAGCAGAGTAGCAAAATAAATTTCATCTACTACCTAATTCCCCCTTGCCATGCAACCGAATATATTCACAGGATTCAGATATTAGGACATCAACATCATTTGGAGGGACAATATTCTGCCAACCACAATCACCTTCCAACATTTTAATCTTTTGTGTCTTCAACGTTGTGAAACATCACCAACATTTCTTTAATATAAAGCATTTTGTCATAGTTCCTTCATCTACAACATCTGACTTCCTTTTATCACAACCACCTTCCTCATTTATGTCAAAAAGTTCACCCTAAGTTCCTCTTACTAGGCTCTCCATTACAACCTCTTCATTATTCAACATCTTTTGTTGCATAAATTCTCCATGATATTGCTTTCCGAAAAACATACATCCAATCAGCCATAAATAGCCACCTGTATTAACTAATTCTTAGCATTTGGGGACAAATTTCATAGTAGCAGTTTTATTTGTGCTGGCAATTTCAACAGAGAGTTTAACCCTAGTCACCAAGTCATGCCAACTTTTGAAATGATGAAACTAGCAATTAACGGCAATAAATGTTCTTCTTCAGACTCCTTGTAATTAATTCCCATTTTTTTTCAATGCAGTATAGAACTTCATCACTTTGCATGCAAAACCAACTGATTGTGACCTTTATTTAAATACAGCCTCCAAATCAAAATAGAAGCAAATGCCACATTTCAACCTAGCACTGTCTCTTCCCAGCGCAATTTCAAAAAAAGAGTTTTGAGCAATTTTACCATTTTCTATATCCACTGGACTTTTCCAATATGATTTATAAATAGCTTTATGCAAGCCTAGGTCTTGCCCCATATTACCATTCCTTTAGCCCTTTTCAAAATCTATTCACATCAGCTTCACTTCCAGCATTATCACCTTTTGTTTCTTTGCCTTCCCTTCTCCTTTGTTAGTCAATCTCCCCTTTAACTATCCATTTTTAAAAAATAATGTAGATGTATCACTAGAATCAAGAACAAAACAGGTGCATGCTTTGCTACCTGTGCATGAACTGAATAACAGACGAGAAATTACCTATCATCCACAGACTTTGAGAGTGGTGACACAACTACTCACTGGTCATGGTGCACAACTGTTATTTAGGTAGTTATTTGTGGACTGAAATACTATAAGTGAAGTTTTACTTTGTGCAACTACTCATAGTATGCCACAGTAACAAATTTAAACCAGATTATTTGGGAATTAGTGTTATTTAAACTATGGTAACAAATTCATGCATATCAGAACTGTCAAAGCATGGACTGCCAATTTTTCTATATGACATATATCCATTTATATATATACATATTATATATATACATATTATATACATATTATATATATACATATTATATACATATTATATATAATATGTATGTAATATATTTATATATACAATTTATATATATACAAATATATTATATACATATTATATATATAATGTATATATATATATAAAATCTCCCTAACAGTACAAATTAACCCCACAAACTTAGAAAGGTAGACAATGAGAGTGAAATATTAAATCTTTCTACTTGTACATGTTTAAAACTTGAAGAAACAAACTATTTCTCTTAAAATGTACTGTTTCTTTCTTAAGAAATATTGTTAAAAATACTTTTTAATAACATAGAGACAATCACTAATGAAATTAAAAGACAAAATGTACTTCCTAAACCACTTAAAATGGAAGAAAAAGAAAAAGATAAAGAAAACACACAGGGTAGACCACTCGCACAGCGAATGTCAAGCGCTTCTCTGGTTGAAACACTGACATTTGGAAACTGAGGACAAGAAAAGAGACACAAGAAAGATAACAGGAGTCAGAAAGCATATGGCCAAAACTATGAAGGAGGACTAGTAAACCTTATTTTAAAAATTGCACAACTCTGTGCAAGTAAATGTAAAAAAATCTTTGTGATTTTTTTTTTCTGAGAAATTACATAGCCCAGAAACCTTAATGAAAAGAAAGGGTGCTGATAGTAATTCAGAAAGAATACTATCTCAAACACCATGATCCTGAATGTTTAAATCCCAAAATATTAAAATCCCCAAGTCTAAAA
Organism: Glis glis; assembly: GCA_004027185.1. Classification (NCBI taxonomy): domain Eukaryota; kingdom Metazoa; phylum Chordata; class Mammalia; order Rodentia; family Gliridae; genus Glis; species Glis glis. The sequence continues at coordinate 1,866 of PVJS01060363.1, read as the reverse complement.
TTCTCAAATTTTAAAATCCCTAAGTCTAAAAAAATCTCAAAATCACAATCCTAGAAGATCAAAATCTCAAATTTTGAAATTCTGAGAGACAATATCCTGAAAACTGCAATTCCCATTGGGGGAAACAAAGAGGCTATATAAGAGGGGAAGACAGCCAAATTTTGGGGGGATTGGATCCCCCACAGCAACAATGAGAACTTCATTTAAAAATTCACAATTTGTCTGCATTGGTATTATTTCCAGCTGATGGATTCTAGGGGCTTCTACTGAATTAAAGCTGGACTTGCCTAAAAAAGCCACAGAAGTTACTGACTGGTTAGAAAATAATGATGTCCAAGGGTAAGAAGACACTTATGCAATGATGTTGCTTTTCAATTACTAGTATTGCTTCTTCCAAATTTGTGATGTGTATTAAGTACATGTGGAATGAATTTCTGTATACCAAAAACAACAACATAGAAGATGAGAAATATTAGCGGGGAAGGTTCATGTTCACAGAATTTCCCTAAGAGAAATGCTTCTTAAAAAACATTCAATGTGAACATATACTTCAAAGTAAGCTATGTACTAAAAGCATCTCTTCATCATAATAGAAGACCTAAAAAATAATTATTGATCATGAAAGCTCTTATAGACAACCTCCATGCAATTGTCCATAATTTAATTTGTCCCTGTAATACAAATTTTCAAATGTTGATGTTGAATTTTATTTTTTGGTTTTTGGATGAAGGTGCTTTTTTCCTTTTGTCTCTCATTTTAGTTTTTTTCCCCCATAGTATAAAATTGTTAGCATTGTTTAAGAATCCCCATGCCATGTATTTCGAAAAGCTTCTCCTCATTTTCAATTCTGGATGTGTAAATTGTATATGACTTTCAAAGAGGTGATTTGTTTTATGCATTTTTATTTATTTATTTATTTATTTATTTATTTGTTTGTTTGTTTGTTTTGCAAAATTGACTTTGCAAGCCAGGCGTGGTGACGCACACTTGTAATCCCAGTACTTGGGAGGCTGAGACAGGAGGGTCGCAGGTGCGTGGCCAGCCTCAGCTACTTAGTGAGGCCCTCCGTAACTTAATGAGACCCTGTTTCAAATAAAGAATAAAAATAGGACTGGGGTGTAGCTCGGAGGTAGAATGCCCCTGGGTTCAATCCCCAGTATGAAAAAAAAAATTGACTTTGCAAAACATTTACAGTGTTGAATTAGTATAAGCATTGTGCATATATGTAAGGATTTTCCACCAAAATGAGATTTCTTTGTACATCTGCATTTGTGAAAGATAATATTTCTTAAGATTTTAGCTTTCTAAGCAACTATATATGCAGTAGTGACCAATCTCAGTTTTTGACTGATCTTGCCAAAAGACTCAGCTTGTTCGTGGTATTTCAGATGCATACTTATAAGGCAGGTGCACACAAGTACCAACCATAGTGATATGTATTTATACATTTCAGGTTTTGACCTATTTCTTTATGAATATGTTTGGTATGCTCATAACTGCTCTACCCATGCAATTGTGCTAGTATACCTGAATGTTTACGCTTGAAAAAATATGTATGTTATTATGGTCTGTTTTATTGTGTAGAGGGGTCTATGTTCTGCTGTGGATTTTATGTTTTTCAAATAAAATCTACTTTAAAAAATGTAAATAGCCGGGCGTGGTGGCGCACGCTTGTAATCCCAGTACTTTGGGAGGCGGAGACCAGAGGATCCGGGTTCGCGGCCAGCCTCAGCTCGTGCTCACGCATGCGTTCACTCTCTCTCTCTCTCCCTGTCTCCCTCTCTCTCTCTCTCCCTGTCTCTCTCTCTCTCTCTCTCTACTTAGTGAGGCCCTCCACAACTTCGTGATACCCGGTTTCAAAATAAA